>BGNK01000236.1:107544-123224 GCA_003297005.1 Symbiodinium sp. clade A Y106 | reverse complement strand
GGGGGGGGGGCGCGCGCCCCCCCCCTTCTTGCCCTTTCGCGGGCCCCGTGCCGCTTCAAAACCCACGGTTCCGACACGCGCACATATACCCCCAAGCATGTTTGCGTGCCGTTCAGAAAACCTGATGAGCACTACGTCGCAGTCGCAGTGTGTTAAAAGTTATTTGGTCAGGAGCTGCGGAAGCATGTGCATCGCCAACAAGTCAGCTTCGCTGACTCTTTCTTCAAGGACGGCGGCAGCCGATCTTCGTCTTCCGCTGTAGGGTCCAAGCGCAAAGGGGAAGTGCAAGGAGACTCAGATGCAGCCATCGAAGGTGACAAGCGATCCGCCAAGAAGGTTTGTTTGGAAAGAGAGCTGCCCAAGTTCGGTGTGACCATGTCGAAGAACATGGCAACCCTGAAAGCGGAGATGCAGAAGTCGATCGGCTTGGCCAGGAAGGCGTCGGAGACCTTGGAGCACACGGATGCCGAGCTGGGTGACAAGCCCTCCTACATGTTCAAGGCCACTTTGCAGTTCCGAATGCAGTTGGGTGTGCGATGGTTGGATGATGTCAACAAGGTTATCATTCTAAAGACCAAGAATGTAGCTCCAGCCGATGGTGCGGCTGAAGCCGATGCGCCATCGAGCCCAAGCAAGAAGCCGACCCATGCTGCTGATGCGGCAGACTCTGCAGATGGCAATAACAAGGGCGAGAGCAATGACCAGGACAACGACAAGGAGAAGGCCCCCCAGAAGGAAGGCGACAAGGGCAACGACAAGGAGCAGGTCCCCGTCATCCCGATGAATGACAGCCAGGGCAATGACAAGGAGAAGGCCACCACCACCCCAAAAAAAGAGAAGGCGCCGGAGCAGGATGCCAGGTCCCCTGCCCAAAGCGAGATGTCCATCCAGATTGTGTTTGCAAACTCCGAGCCGCAGATTATCCAGGATTACCGGGCTGCCGTTCGGAAGCAAAGCACCATGGAGCTCCTGGCCAACAATCCCCACAAGAAGCCCTTTGACCAGGACCCCAAAACCTTCAAGACAAATGCGGAGATGACCAAAGAGATGCAACGGATCTTGGAGATCAGCGATGAAAAGGAATTCTGCAAAGCTCGTGATGCATGGAATGCAACCGTGGCAACCGTCAAGGAGTTCATCAAGAACTTGGCCAGGGCTTCCTCGGACATGGTGACCCACATCAAAAGTTTGGAAACGAAGGCCCGGGCAGAGAGAGAGAAGTCTGAGAAAGAGCGCCAACGAGCAGATGTGGCGAAGGCTCGTGAGGACGCAAAAAAGGCAGCAGACGACATCCGAAAAAACCTCGCAAAGTCTGTTGCCAAGCCTGTCATGTTCGAGGTGAACTTTGAGGAAGCCAAGGTTCCCGAGATTTGCAAGCATGAGGGCAACGGCTTCAATGACAAGCGAGCTGATGAGCCGTGCTTGTTGATCAACAATGACAAGCAAAAGCTTTGGTTGGCCAGCGAGGCTGTGGACAAAGCTCTTGCTGCGTACGGCAATACATACAAGAAAGCCAAGGATGTCAAAGCCAACGGTCGCGGCCAATCTCCTGTTCAAGATCCAGCTGCAAAAGAGGAAACTTCTGAGTTCCTTTTGAGTTTGTTGCCCGAGGACACCAAGGTGCTGAACATTGGGGAGATTGTGGAGGGCGGCTCCGCTTTCATGGACACCTGCTGGTGTTACTCCTTCATGCCGGGCAATGTTTCCTTCAGCATCCCTCCCAACGGTGCTGCTTTCGTGAGGGCTCAGGCTTTGGGAACGACATCGTTTGTGCTGTTCAAGCTCAAGTCATTGCTTGCGTATGTCAAGGCCAAGCAGCCGGACCAGGAGAAGAAGGTGCCTGCATTGGAGCTCGTTGCTCAGTGGGGGCAAGATGCGGTTGCAGCTGCCTTGGGAGAGGAGGCAGACGGCAAAGTGGAGATGATCCGTGGAAGCTTGAGCGCGAACCAGGCGATGTTCGTTCCAAGCGGATGGGTCATCTTGGAGCGTGCCCACTCGGAGCAGGCAGCCATCTATGGGGTCCGCAAGTCCATGTTCATCGACTCCGTCCGGAACTACGTTGGGTACGAGGCTGTCAAGATGTACTACGAGGCATGCTCCCCGGACCGCGATCTTTCGAGGATGACTACCATTTTGGATGCATTCATGATGAAGCCTTCTGTATAAACGGGAGTGAAGTTTTGATTTTGTTGTGCGGGCGGCCAGTGGTGTCTGGCTTCAGCTGGCGCATGAACGAGGATCGTGCAGCATCCAACGTGGAGCGGAAAGTGTTGCGCTTGTGCTTGAATCTACGCTTCAAGTCTTACAAGCCCAGGCTTATGATTCATTACACGGAGTCGTAGCAACTTAGCTTTAAACTTCCTGGCACTTCTTGCTACAGTGGACTGGCGTTGATGGTTGATGAGCAATAATGGCAAGTACTTCAATATTATGAAGCCCTGAATATCCCGAGCTGGGGTTTCTCCAACATGTACCTGCTCCGTCATTCGATAATCCCTAAACTTTAACCTTCTCGATTGAGTTGTGTTTTGGAGCTTACAACAAGTCGTTGTTAGTGTCCCAATGTCGTGTGCCAGTTTCATGTGTGTCATTAGTTAAACCATGATTTCGCAAACCATCCGCGTCACCCACGTCTGACAACATCACACAATGGCGCCCGTCTGCACGGGCACCTGCATTTTCGGGGCGGATTGGCACATATTTCACCGATTTTACTGATATCGCTCTCCCACCCTCCATCCCAATCAAGAAAAGCTCACCGGGCCCTGGTTGCCGTGTTTGTGGTTTGAAACGCCTCTATCCCCCGCTCTTGTTTGTGACAATGCCCCGGCGTACCCCAAATGACGCCCGAACAGCCGAATGTCGTCGATCTGACGTCAAACGCATTCCGTATGCTTGGATATAATGATTTTGCTTGTTCCTGTCATTGATGGCCCGTGGGATATGCACACCCGGCAATGTGGAAATTTGCCACGCTCAATCCAAGATGCCGAAGCAACATCAACTCCGGTTCCGCATCATGTCAGTGGGTAGCAGATTGCTGTCAACTGAATACGAGTTTGTGACCTGCTGCATTGAATGGTGTCGGCAGAAGCAATTAGAGCCTTACCAGCTGAAGTCATTGGTCACATCAACTGTCATGCTTTCTCCTTTCAAGATCTCATGCCTTGTGTGACGAAGATCAAAGCGTCATCCTTTGGCAGGCCCACGTTTCGCCGTAACAAATCGTACTGCCGAGTCTTGGTGGCTTTTTCTAGCCAACTCTTGGCCGTAACATATCATATCTTACCTGTGAGCGAGCTTTTTCCCCCTTCAGCTTCTCTTCAACTTCCTTCTTTGAGCAGTGCTAATCTTCAATGCATTTCTGGATACTACCATATATATTTTTTAATGAAACTAATTTCAGAAGCCTCTATAGCTCAGTGGCAGAGCGTCAGTCCTGTAAACTGAAGGTCCTGGGTTCAATCCCCAGTGGGGGCTCGATTTATCTGGAAGCACAGCTGCAAACGCTCGTGGCAGACCAATGTTTCTTGCTTTCATATTGAAATTCGGTCGTCCGTGCTTTCAAGCTGTGCGCGTGCAGTTCACCATCGTATTTCTAAAACCAAAACCAAGCAGCGGGAGCTGTTCGCTCAGCAAGGAATGCTTAGCATTCATCACGTCTCGGCGAGTGTGGATGAGCCAATGACGTGCCAAGGACTTGGCGGTTCTTGCAATGACATGCAAACAATAAAGGGTTGACACAGCACATCAATGTAGCCAAGCAAGCAATGGTGGAAAGGCAAACCATTGACTGAGGCATGTTTGACGTGAGTAAGGCTGACTATTGTCGAGTTCGGAGCTGAGCAAATTGCAGTTGACTTCACATGCTGATGCTTTGGTTGCATTGACTTTCCAGCAAGACAGTCTAATCGTGTGATTTGTCTGCGGTTCAGACCGCTGAGGTATTCCTCTTTTGACTATTGCGCTTTCTGCGGTATGCATCATTTGTTATTGGAACTTGTTTGTCAAGTTTCTGTTTGTCCACTTTAGCGCAACCTTGGTCGCCAGCCGAGGAACCTCCCATTCGTTTATCTTCTTTCACTAACATGCTTGATCCCATTATCTGTAGTCATTCACTCTTACGATTCCTTGCCACACAGAAACCATTGATCCTCATGCTGTTTTCCATCACAATCCTGGAACTCGTCACTTCCTTTGCTGGTGTAATCCGTGGACAATTCGTCCATGTCACCCATACTGTCAATGTCCTTTGTTCCTTCTTCTTCTTCTCGCAGCCCTGTAGCCAAGACGATGCAGTATCTACTGTGCCATGTTTTTCTCCTTTGTGCAATCTTGATCTGGTTCCTCAGGGTTGCGCAAGCTTGGTGAAAAAGTCTTGTGCACTTGTTTGGCGCCAGGGAGTCAAGGCATGCAATGGGCCGTTTGCCCTGGCACTTTGACTTGCCGTTGCCTTTGTCAATGGGCAATACTGGCACGTCATACCACTTGCTAGGATTCCTGCCAGTGCGAGCAAGCTGTCGAAAGAACTGCTCATAAATATCTCTAGCGAGCTGCGTTTAGGGCTTAAGGCTTTAGGGCTCAAGGTTTAAGGCTTTGGGGCTGGTTTGGTCTGCAGCCGGAACGGCTGTGCAGGAATCGCTCGCTGTTGACTTGTGTCAGAGCTTTAGGGCTTGGGGCTCAGGGGCTTTAGGGTTTGTCTGACTGTTTGGCTCAGCACTACTGCCAATCCGACCCGTACCCGGATGCCCCGAGAACCCCCCCAATTTTCAAACCAAACCCCCGGGAAATCAGTTTTTATATTAGGGGGGGGGGCGGGGGCGGGGCGTTTTAACATTAGGGGGAAGGGATTAGCAATTTTCGCTAAGTCGCTTCTCCATCTCCCAGGCAACACAAAAAAATAGATCAGGCTCAAACCACACTTGCGCCAAAAAATCCTAAACCGCCCCTTTTTATTGTCGGGTTAGCCGAAACAGATACCGGCCCGTCATCCAGCACGTCGCAAATTGGACGATATTGAACCGGCTGAGACCTCAAACAACAGTTTGACGAATCATTTGGGCTAATTCAACTGATAGCAATGCATGATGCATGCTGTGCGGCTCGATGAGATTCCCAGATCATACCCTTCTACCTGCTCGAACTCAGAGAGAAAGCTGTGAATCTCAGGCGAACTCTCCGCTTCAAAGTTTATATTGCTTGAGAAGTACTTCTTCGTGACTCTCTGCTATCAGCATCGGGCTTTTCGTCGAGATCTATGGCAGCATTGAATTGCTTCCATTTCTTCCACCGTCGATTCCCTTCTGCCGATCACGGGTCTCACGTTGCCGCTTCATTGTCGCCCATTGTGACAAATGTATTCGCAATTTGCGCAGTTCTTGATGCGTGTGGAAAAGACAAGAAGACATGACAGCTGTGGGGTTCGAACCCACGCCCTTGCGGACTGGCGCCTTGAGCCAGCGCCTTAGACCACTCGGCCAAACTGTCCTTAGACTTCACCTGCTGCACGATTCATTAAATCAGTATTGATGAGTGGGCTGTTTCAATTTTGATCTTGACACAGGCCTGCCAGGATAGCGGCTAGCGTGTTGAAGTTTGGGTCGGGAGTTCACACCTTGCTCGTTTTCCATTGCATGATCAGATGGATTGGACGATGATGTTGAGCGGAAACCTCTTCAGAACAACTTCTTGTCTGCTCTTACGGGATTTACTGCATTGTCCAAGTGTGTTGGTGAGCCTCGGCTTGATGTTCCACGTTCACGAATCAAAAAAATGGACACACTGGGGATTGAACCCAGGGCCTTCCGCATGCGGAGCGGATGTGATACCACTACACCATGTGCCCTTGGAATGTCTCAGAATGATAAAATTTATATGTGACATTAATTGGCAGGGCAGTGGACAGTCCATCGATTGACCGTACAAGTATAACACACCAGCACCACATGTTTTGATTGGCTCGAATCTGAGTCAGTGAGTGCCAATCAGAAGATAGGAGACTGTGGTCAGTATGATTGCAACTGGTGTGAGTGTCACCTTTTCGTCCGATTGAAACGATTGAGAGTAGAACCACACTCAGCAAAGACCCAGTGGCCTAATGGGCAAGGCATTGCTTAGGCTTTTGCAGCTGGCTCTAGAGCCAACAAGCATTCCGGCCAGCGGTCACAGAGCGAGGCAATCATGGTGGTTTGAGTCCACCCTGGGTCGCTTGGGGTGTCAACCCTTGCGTCCTATGGGAGTTGTCTTTTTTTGCACTGACTTGCCGAAGGCAGGCTGTCTGCTAGAACGCGGCCGTGCGGCTTTTGTTTCTCTTCACTTTCCTCTTTACATTTCTTTCCTTGCGAGAGACCCACTCAAGTGCTGCATCGATTTGGACTTTGGGGACTTGCCGAAGAGCATCTTGATCACAGGATGCAGCAGCTGATGGCAGCATCAAACGTCCAAACCAGTCGATGCTCTCATCTGCTCCTATCCACTTGTGACATGGGAAAAAAGTCTTGGTCCTCCTGACGCGAGGACTCTACCAATTCTGTCTTTGGCATGCTCATCTGAAAGGCAGCAACCACAGCAGAAATGTTGGATGCAGGCGAACGTCCAGGAGGAGTTCTTTCAACAGGGTCTTGGAACAGCGCGAACTTCATCGGCCATGTTCAACATGTGTTTGATCGAGGCCAAGACTGGTCTGCTGATAGCCAAAGCTTTGAGTGAGACATTATCTGCGGCTTGGGTAGTAGGCGCTGCCATGAAGTCATGTGTGAGACTTCTGCACATCATCACAAGTGACGACTTCAGCGGCAACCACGTCGCAGAGGAAGTGTTTACAGCCAGGCCGGCAATGCTTCTGTAGGCAGGTTGCACTTGATTTGCGAAGTACACAGACTTCATGCAATTGCAAATGCTATGTTTCAGTTGTCTCCAGATTTTATCTCCGGATTGGTGAAAACCTGTGTGGCGTTGCGTTCTGGGCAGATGTTGTCATTTCGCCGAACCCTCCGCCACGTAATCAGAAAGCGGTTGTACGAGAAAGCAGGGCCGTCCAGCGATGCTGAGTCACCAACAGCTTGCACGGCATAACAGCACCCTCTCGTTGCTTGCCACACCCGCTCTTGCCTGGTAAACGTTGGCTAGCAGCTGAAAAACAAGCTGGCGATTGGGGAGGCGTTGGGGTTCTTCACCTACATCGAGTTCATGCAACGTGTCACTTGCTCGGTGTTTTCGGACACCACAGGCAGCTGGGGCCGGAGTCAGGGCGCGCGTTGGGGTTTCGACCTGCCGGGCCAGCGCCGCTAGAACTTGTTTACAGGACAACAGTGTCCTGGCCAAGGCCCGCAAGCACGGAGCAGGCAAAGCACTGGATTGCTTCATCAAGACAAAACACTGCGTAAAGCTATTCGGCATGCTTGTGCAGCGAGCCTCCCAGAGCAGAATGACGAATGCTAAATGCTAAATCACACACACCGGGCATGTGTCAGCACAGCTGCTTGGCGGAGGCATTGGGCAGGCTTGGTACATCAGCGACTCGACATGTCAGGTGGTTAAAGTCGGTGCAATGTCTTTGGGTGTGGGAATTAATGTCAGGCAAAAGGCGTGCATGGCAGGTGGGATGGATTTCAGGAGGAAAAGAAGCCGGCACAGCAGCAGCTGCAGAAACGCATTGAGAAGTTCATAAAGAGGCAAACTAGTCCTGACTCCGAACTTTGCTCCCTCTATCTGCCAAGAGCACGGCGCCTGCAAACCGTACTCGGGAGCATGAGTGCTGAGTACACTCCCACATCCTTGCAGGAACAGCACATTGCATGTGAGGACTGCGGGGCGGTCTTCACAGGCTCCGGGGCACTACGTCGGCATAGGATAAAACAGCACCCTGATTCCTGTGAGACCCGNACTGCAGTGCATGTGGAACTGCGTTCTCCACCACATTCTTCTTGCGAAGGCACGTAGAATTGTCTACTTGTCCCCGAGTCGAGCTTCTCTTCAGAGTTGAGGAAGAGCTACCGATAGAGATACAAACCCAGCAGAATGCAATTGTTGCAAGCACGCCAGTGCCGGCAAAGCTTGTAGGTTTGGCCATCACCTTTGCATGAAGTGTGGGAAGGCGCATCCGCAGTTTGAGTGCACTTCTGGATCCTCGGCCGAGTGAAGGTTTNTGGCCATCACCTTTGCATGAAGTGTGGGAAGGCGCATCCGCAGTTTGAGTGCACTTCTGGATCCTCGGCCGAGTGAAGGTTTGGGAGGGCTGAGGATTCATCCCATCTCAGCCGTCGGTCCTTGCTTGCCTCGAGGGATGACCGGTGACAAGCAACATGTTCAGCCGCTTGCGCCCCAGCCTTGTGCCATGATTGATGACAATGTTTTGCCGCCTCCTTCTAAAGAACCAGGCCCGGCTTTTTTTACTCATGTGGCTGAAGTCTTTGCATGCGAATGCTTATCGAGAGGAGGCGACCTTCTACGTTCAGATGTGGAGCATCTTTACGGCTTGCTTCCTGTTGTTTTATGGAGGAGGACTCTTGGCAGGTGCACCTGCAGCCGCCACCACGCGCTCATGGCTTTCAGAATCTTGGCACGAGCAGGAGCGGCCTTACGTTTCTATGTGCAGCAGTCCCTTCAAGTTGTTTGGGCTCTTGGAACCAGAGCTCCGATCGAGTCTGGCCTCTGACAGGCCTTGTCTTCTGGACCCGTTTACATCCTGGTTTCTGAAGCACTCCCAGGCTCTGCAGAGCCCGGGTGCTTCTGCAGCCATCGCAGTCCAGGCTTCCGTCGACATAGCCTCGACAGAGTGCCAACACGCAAGCAACAGACGCAGCGTTGAAGCAAAGTCCAATCAAACGCATAGACAAAAACTCAAGCATGCCAGTGCTAACTTTGTGGCCCGTAGCTTGCGCCGAACATGTTCAACAAGATGCGCTGTCAAAGCCCCGACTCACAAGCAGGCCCGCAAGCCGGGCCGCAAGTCGTCCAGGGTTCCAAAGGAGGGACGAAGCAAATACTTCCCTCGTTGCTCCGACCTGAGGAGGGGTGCAGGGGCTTGGTCGATCTATGTACACGAACGGTTCCAATCACTCCTGACAAGAAAAGGGCGAGGGCAATGCTGCAGCGCAAATGCCATTCTTTGGGACGGGAAGAGCAGGACCGGCTCCGGCACCTTGCTAGCATCGTGACGGCCGCTCGCAAGTCTGCGCGAGAGCCAGGCCGGGTTTCAGGGTGAGTGCAGAGTCGTCTGAGAAGTTACTGAGAACAGCCGTAAGACCCTGATATTGAGGCTCCCGGTCAATGGCCTGCATGATCCAAGACTGTGTAGGACTGAGTCCCCGACTCTGTTGCCCGAGTTGGTGGGCAGTGCCCCCGCAGAAGTGCCAGGAGGAGGGCGTGGCGAAGCCGTGTCCCCTGCTTCAATGACCTCCGAAATGGCTTGGGGGACGCTCTGCAAGAGGATGTTCTCCATGCGCTGGTGCGAGCGCGGGTCACCTCTGCCAGTTCCAGCATCGGGTGTATGCAACAATCATGCCACTCCTGGTCTCAAAGCAATGGCCATCATTGGAATGGTGTTCCTGGAGGAGGCCGTAACGCTTGCTCTGGTTCCAGCTTCGTCCAAGGTCTTGGCCAAGTGGGCGCCAAAGCTCCTTGCAGCAGATCATATACTCGAGGTTGGCCACCCTGCTCAAAATTCAAAATCGACCTGCTGAAGGCATGGTTGATGGCGGCCAGCATGAGGGGTGGCGAGGTTGACCGTAGATGATGCCCTGGAAGATGTGGTCGCCCTTGACGCCGTTGGGCAGTGCCCCCGTTATGTCCAAGTTCATTGCTGCGCTGAACTTGGGCTTGATCCCATTCGCTGGCCATGCCAGCCAGCAAGGAAGAGAACGGGATGCGCAGCGCAATCTTGATGTCAAGATATAGGCCGGCATGGTTGTAATGATATACGTAGCGGAAGACATCAGCTTTGTGTGCAGGCTGGCGCAGGTTCTTGATGAGATGCGCGCAAAGTCCTGGTCAAGCCTGAATGTTACAGCACACGAGCGAGCAACTGAAGATCAAACTGACATGCTGCAAGATTCCTATGTTAGCTATTCCGGCATCCCGTTTTTCCCTGATGCCTGTTCGGCATCCCACTTTTCTGATGCCTGTTCGGCATCCCACCTTTCTGATGACTGTTCGGCATCCCACTTTTCTGATGCCTGTTCGGCATCCTGATTCAGAGACGCCTTTTCACCGTCCTAATTTTGTATTGCCCAGCAGTAGCCGCCGCAGTAGTAGTAGTAGTAGTAGTTGTTGTTGTTGTGGTTGTGGTGGTGGTAGGAGAAATTCATAGAGCAGTGGTAGTCGTAAGAAAAGCATACAAAGTGCGTTCAAAAACGCAACTCTCAGCGTTCTCCTGAACCACGTCCATGAAACTTCGGCCGAGCATGAAAACAACCTGTGTTTCTGTTCAGACCATGTTTCTTTTTTTCAGAAACCTTCAAATTGCAACTGGTTGCGCTTTGCAGTTCCTGCGAAGTTTGCAAAATTCGCCAAGTCTCGAAAGTGCTGAACTGCTCATTGCTCCGTTTTAGACGTGTGAGGGGGAAGGCGTGCTAGCGCAAGCGCGAGAAAAAGGGCGTCGCATGTTGCATTTGTTTTCGAAGGCCGAATGTCATCTCGTCTCTTTAAGGAGAGGCTCTGAACGGGAGACCCCAATGTTTTGAGAGGCTCAAGCACCTTCAGTCAAGTGCCAGCTTGCTTTCCTAGTGGCCTAATGGATTTTAACAACAATTGGGTTCTGGCGGTGTTGGTTGAAAGAACCAGCAGACGTGGTTTGAGGGCGCTTTGACTCAGGAGTCAAAAACAAATGACTCTGGGGTGTTGAGACAATATACGAGTCCATATCACCATTCAACCCATACGAAGGTGGGTGCCGTTTTGGTGCTTGTGTGGAAAACAGGCATTCTGTGGAGCTTTCCTGCGAGAATACACGAGTCCATGGCACAATTCAACCCATACGAAGGTGGTGTTTCTCTTGAAATCACGGTTTTCCTTAGGAAAGCTTTCAAAACGCAACTGAGTGCGTTTTGACGCTTTCTCTGAGAGCTGCCCTACAGGATGCTCTGGGAAGTCGGGGGCCATGGATGCTCTGGTGGCTTGGATGCTTTGAGCTACAGGATGCTCTGGATATTTGGGGGGCCATATGCATGCTCTGCATTGTAGCAGATCTTGGCGACCGATCTTGGCGTTGGTGTGCGTCGGCTTGAGCCGGCTTTGGATCCACACGTCGGGCCTTCAAGCTTGCCAAAACCCCGACAGGCTCCATTTCCAGGACCCGAAAACAAGGAAATTGGATTCGGATAGAAGGAAATCTTTTTAATCTTGTTTCATCTTGTTCCCAAAATCCATCCAGTTTCTGGCAGTATAGAGTTTTTGGAATCTTGTTTGCAGAGTCTAGTTTCCGGAATTTTGTTTCCAGAATGCAGTTTCGGGAATCTTGTTTCCAGAATCACGGCTCCACATCATCACGGTGACACAGAAGACCAGCTTTGCGGGTGAAGCATCCGTTGGAAGTGAGCTCCAGCACGAAAAATTCGTTGCTCCTCTGAGCGCCAGCAGGCCTTCGAACAGGTGGCCCTCCATGCCTTTAGGCTGAACTTGCCCGCAGCTCATTGCCTGCAAAGAAGATCCCAACCTTTTGCGGCGACGTGCTCCAAAATCGAGAGCCATGGTCCGATTTTCGCAGTTTCGGTCTATCGAGGGCATGCTCAGTTTGAGTGGGACGAATGGAATGCCCGCCGCTCCGGCTAGGTCGGACATGGAACGATGCTGTCTAGCAGCTAAGCCCCCGTGCGAAAAGAGTGCACCAGGGTGACTAAGTGGTATCTAGCGTGTGGGCTGTGACAACCCTGATTTCAAATCCCCGTTTAAAAAGGCGTGGTTCGAAAACACCCTAGCCCCAAACCCGAAACGGCATGACTGGCACCCACCCCCAAGAGCTGCAACGGATGGAGTGCCTTTGAAAAACCAGTATCTTTTTTCGGTTTTTTCCTTTGCTCGGAAGTGGTGTGTGTTTTTTTGTTCTGATAGTGTTGTAACCATTGCTTTTTCGGCTTTGTGATTTGTAGCCGCCCAGGATCAAACTACGCAGGCGATTTCGCAGCAAGTGTGGTGGAGAGTTGCTGCGACGGTTCTCCGACAGAACCGTGCAATCACATGGCGGCATACAACTGGCATCATGATTGAACCAAGACGACGGTGACCATCATCAATCGGAATCTCACAAAGCCAGGCCGGTTCCGATATGACGTCATTGCTGGATACCAAATGCCTCGTGCACTACAAAGACACATGGATTTGTGTTGTATTCCGGCTATGATCAAGCACAGCTCCGTGCTCATCTGCGTTCCCATTGCGTGGTGGTTGCTGTGACTTACAACGTTCATGTGCACAAGCATGTTCAGTAGATTCTCGCGAGTTTGTGTGGTGGTTGTTCACCGCAGCCATTAGCGACACAAACAATTGCGAAGAGACCTCCTTGGAGCATTCCTCCAAGTCAGCATGGATTGTGGTGCCTGCGCGGCAGCATGTTTTGGTTTGGAAGGAAAGGCAAGTCTGGAATCTTGAGGGTTTCTGTTTTGAAGGCTTGCAAGGGCAATGTGATGCAACATGCCATAACCATGGTTTCGCAAGAGTGCCAGCTTCCAGGTTGGATCAACGTCCAGGTAGCGAGGAGCTTTCGCATGCGTTCAAGAAGGTTATCGTCATTATCGTTGACCAAGGTCGATCAATGATTGGATACGTGGCTCCTCCTCCAGGACTTGAGCAGGTTGGTGGGAATGCGTCGTGTTATATCTTTCCGCCTTCATAGAGCTTTAAGCAAACTTCATGGAAGCATCCGCATTATGTCATTGCTTAATTATTTCATGCGCTCTTGCGTCCTACGCTCCCTTCAAGTGCGAGCTGTAACTTTCTTTTTGTTCACTAAGTGACCACGACCTCTCCCACGATTGCAGGTAGCTGCACCACCCAAGCCACGCGCCGACGGGAATCAGGCGCAACGAATCATCTTGATTCGCAGGGCTAGTCTTTGCCACTGCTTTTCGTCCAGTTTGGCAAGCCTTCGTAGACGTGACTGCTGTCGCAGGATGCGCAGCTGATGGCCAAGGCTCGCTGGCTTTGAATATTCAGATTTGAAGGAAGTCTTGGGTGCTGCAAAATTCAATCTAACCAACCGGACACACTACGCTGTAGTAAGACGGACAAAGCGGCTCAGACGGTATTCTGCTTCGCATAGATCACAGTGCAGCGAGTTGTTTATCTTCGCTCAGGTTGTTTGGGTTTGTCGCTTGCCCGTGAAAGACTGGGCTTGATGCAGCTTGCACCTGTTGCATACGCTTCCATCCAAGGCTCTGTTACACGACGGAATCAGACGCACATGATCTGGCAAAAGCCGTTCCAGGCGCTCACGGACCTCTACGGACGCCTGCCCAGTGCGGATGTGGACCTCAGGCTGCAAAATGGACATGCAAGTGGTGGAGCAAGTTTGTACCTCTGAGCGGCCAGAGCGGCCGAGGCCCGCATGACCGAAATCCTCACTGGTTTGGCACATGGCGGAGGCTTCAGCCGATGCGATGAAACCGCATTACGTGTGCTCTTGTGCTGTCGTGTCAAACGAGCTTTCAATAGGAACGTTTGCCTCTTGTTTTCCAGGAAACCCACCACCGCCGCTTCCTTTTGTATCCCTTTGCCCCAACGCCGCCTAAACACAAACATGCACTGGCGAGGCGGTGCATCATAGCACCAATTAAACCAAGCCACCAGGCACTCCGTACTCCGTGCGATGGTTTTCCATTTCGTTCAGAAGTCTCTGAATGAACGGTCAGCCAGTGCATACGCTTCCGCACGCGATACAGCTCCAAAATAAGAGTGCGGATGAGTTCATGATCGGTGGATGCATAGGTGAATCACCGTTTTATTTATTGTTTTGGATACTTGATACCGCAGCTTTGTTACAAAGGTGTTTGCATGACGGAATGACGGAATTGTACTCGCTTCTACCTTCGAAACTGTTTTGGCTTGACCACTCCGCTGCTTCCAAGCTGGTGTTTTCCATGAGAAAGAAAATTCATTCCCAAACATGCGACTATTGACTTCCAATCGTAATCCTTCGAAATCGACTATGGAAACACGATGCCGAAGTCGGGCCGAAGGTGTGTTGTCGCTACCCACGCCATTTTTGCCCTCAGTCATATTCTGGCACAGCCTCATTCCCGGAGCGGCGGATGCAGCCTTGCCGCGCTCCAGACTTTCCGACACCAGAGCGCAGCAGGCAAACTCAGCACTTCGGACCACACGATGCTGACACAGGCGATTCGCCCCTTGGCTGAGAAACAGGTTGCCAACATGGAACTTTCAGCTTTTTGGGCAGGGTCGGCGAATTCCTGTTGCTGTTGGTTTTGGTGCTTCTGCTGTGATCTGGATGGGGCCATTTGGTAGTTCAGCAAACCTGTATTCCGAGAGCACAAGCAGTCGAACAAGCCGCTTGGATATGGCACCAATCCCGAGCCCATCAACCCACCCTTCTGCTGGATCCTTATGCCTTTCAGTCTTTACGACTTTAAACGGTCGTTGTGAGAAACCTGTGACTGAGCAAATCCTCGAACTGGACGAAACCCATGGTCTTGTTTTACCTACCATAAACATGAGTGACACGTCTCAGGTCAGCTGGAGGTTGAAGTCGCCACAAGTGTGCCAGGGCTGAGCTACATTGTTGGCATGTTTTTCGGATAAGTGACATTTCCTTGTCCTTGGGTTGTTGGGGCATCTGTTTCCAGAGAGTGCAGGCGGGGGGCAGAAGCATGCCTGAAAGCTGGCCAGCCTTAGCCACGATGCGTATATACCTAAGGTCAAGAAGCTGTCGAGGCCATCTCCATGCCAACCAAACCCTGAGACTGGGCTATTTTGAGCATCTCCTTTTTTCGTTGAATATTCCGAGCAGGATTGAGACTGAGTGTGCACGTTTTAGCCAGTAAAACAAGCAAGGATATGTTCCATTCTCTGAGCACAACGCCCAGTGTGTCGCCCCAGGCCCACGGGTTCGTCACGAGTCGCGTAAGGTCTCACGTTGTAAGCACGTTGAGTTTCTGAAAAAACTGCGGCAGTTTCCCCATCGTTATGGTTGCTTGTCAGTGTGCAATATCACTTCCTGTCCTCATTTTCGTTTCTGTTTCTGACATCGCAAGGCGCGGCAACACCTGTCGCCCAATGGTCATCCTCATGTTTTTCTTCTCCTCCAACCGCCCCGGGTGGTGATAACCGTTGCGAACCAACGACATGGTATGCTGTGCGACTTCTTGGAACCAGCGTCGCCTTGCCTTCTCGTGGAACGGCGTTGCGTGGTGTAGATGTGGCAACTAGTCGCGACTTGTATTCTGCATGGGATCATTCCATCATTTATTAATCATCCATCGTTCATGACCATCATCATCATCATCACCACCAGCACCATCACCAGCACCATCACCAGCACCGGCACCAGCACCATCACCATCACCAGCATTACCATCGTCATGATCATGTCAGCAGCATCATGGCATATTCTCGCGGGTTGCACTACCAACAGAATCATCATCGTCACCACCATCACCATCACCATCGCCATCATCCCCATCCTCATCCCCATCCCCACTGCCATCCCCACCCCCCACCCCCACCCCCAC
>BGNK01000236.1:69640-104418 GCA_003297005.1 Symbiodinium sp. clade A Y106 | reverse complement strand
CCCTCGACTGCTACTACTACTACTACTACTGCTGCTGCTACTACTACTACTACTACCTCCGACAACGATGACGACTACTACCACTGTTACTACTACTTTGACTAGTTCTACTTTTATCACTATTAGCACAAATAGTACTACTACCTTTACTACTACTACTACTACGAGTACTACGACTTCTACTACTACTACTACTACTACTACTACTACTGCTACTACTACAACAACTACTACTACTGACTACTGCTACTACTACTACTACTACTACTACTACTGACTACTGCTACTACTACTACTACCACTACTATTATTATTACTACTACTACTACTACTATTACTACTATTACTACTATTACTACTATTACTACTACTACTACTACTACTACTACGACGACTACTACTACTACTACGACAACTACGACTACGACGACTACGACGACTACTGAAAGTTTTTTTTTGATGGGGACGAAATCTCCGGATGCTCCTAGGCTTGCCTGTAAACTGGTAGAGAAAGTTTTTTTGATTGGGAAAAAGTTTTTTTGATTGGCTAAAAAGTTTTTGTGATTTTTGCGGAAAGTTTTTTTGATTGAAAAAGTTGTTTTTGATGGGTTTCCCGTCTACTACTACTACTACTACTACTACTACTACTAATACTAATACTAATACTAATACTAATACTAATACTAATACTAATACTAGTATTGGTACTGGTACTAGTACTAGTACTTTTAGTAGTACTAGTACTAGTACTGTGCATATTGGCTGTGGGCGTGAGGCATGTGTTCATGCATGAAGTCTTAGTTCATGCTCCATATCAATTTGCGCTCAAGTGAGCGCAGCTGAAAGCTTTAGGTTGCTTCACGTAGCCTGCGGCACTGGTTGTGGGCAGCAGCGCCTGGGTTCGCCGTGTGTCCGGACACGGTCACTGGACTGAGAATTGGGCAGGGCGTCGCGCGATTGCTTCGGTAACTCTGCTCGCCTGTGTCCGTTTACAAGTGGATGTTCTGGGAGACGGCTACCCTGGGCGTGTGCTGGTCGTGTGCTTACTTGACTGCGGTCCTCTGTAATGCCGGAGCCCCACTCCAGCTAAAGTGGGAGGCCAGCCGCCACTCTCCTCAGGTGCGTTGAGGCTGGCGTATCGCGAGCGCATGGCTTCATGTATTGGTTGCAATGGAGGCAGGCCGCGGCCGACCAAAAAGAAAGCTGGCTGCTCCACCACGCTCAAGGATGAGCAGAGTTGTGGAATGACACAATGGAGCTCCAGGCGTAAAGTACCGCCTGACAGGGACGTGGGCCTAGCATCCTTGGTGCGGCACCTTCCAGGCCACATGCCGGTGGCCGAGCTTCACCGCTTGCATGGGGAGGAGCTATTCTGTGCCTGACGTTCTTGATCCCGAGCAGAAGTATCCGGCCATGCCGGTACCCTATCGTCCACCTAGAACGGTGCACCGTGGAAGGTGTTCCACGGGACTAAGCCGGGTGCCGTCGCGCTCGGCAAGCTTTGCTTCAAATCTTGTTCTCACCCGAAATACGGTGGGGATTTGAAGTATACATTCAGCCGGCACGCGACTTGTTAGCACGCATCCATGGGTGACACCACACCCCGAAGCGTGAAGTCGCTACAGGTTGGACACGACTACGGCCGTGGAGCCTCGCCTGAATCCACGGTCAAACGAGGTCCGCCCTCACCACCCAGCAGCACGCCGTCGAGTCCGATGGAACGCGCATGATGATAGACCTCGGTGCCGTGGCAAAGGGTAGAGCCACCCGACTATGTTGCCAGGCCTCATTAAGCGTGTGCTCCGTCGACGTCCCCTGCCTCGACCATGGCTTTGGAGCGCACGAATGCGCCCTTCCTTCAACTCCATGCATTGCTGGCATTGCTTGTCCTGACTCGACGCAATCTGCTGTTATCCTCTCTAGCGGCGCAAAGCCACGGCTACGGCCACATGTCTCACTTGCGGACGCAGGCACCCTCTGAGAGTGAAGGTGGGCCCGGCGCGGTTCGCTTGCGAACTCGGCGGGGAGTTTACCTCGGAGCAGATGCTAGCTCTGGCCAGACGCCGCAGGCGTGCTTTCCTTTACCATCCGGCCATCTGTCAGGCAGACCTATCTTCGAGGTCTGGCCGGGCTTCAATTTTATGACGAGTTATGCCCGTCCTGACAGGGAAGTTGTGGGACTAGGCAGTTGGGTTTGCTGGGTGTGCCACGAGATCAACCCCGACCCGCAGCCCCTCAAGCACTGCAGGTACAACCATCGGCACACAGGTGACCGCTGGGGTATCTTTACCGCGCCCACGACTGGGCTTGCCCGGTTGACTTGCGCGCTGCTCCACCGTGTTACCTGGAGCAGGCTTGTGAGGAAAACCAACTGCGGGTTCAGCAGTATGTGGTGACTTTGCGCAGCGTTGCGATTTCGCATGCAATGGCGAGCGCGCACGGGTATATGTGGGCCGGTGCACGGTTGCCGTGCTGACGCCCACCCTGCTCACAGTTGAACGCGGCGCGAGGGAGGCGGCTCAGGGGAGCATCCCAGCAGTTGCCAGCGCAGCGGAGGACACCGAGGAGGAGTCTGCCGGAATGTCATGCACATCATCACCCACAGCGCTGTTTGCAGTCGTCCCCAGGCCCAATGCCAAGCTGCACACAAAACATGGCACATGGCTGTGGATGATTGCGTGGTCGAACAACGACACCGGCTGCTGGTGTATTTGGAAGAAAAGAAGGCGTGTGGTCTCCACATGGCCAGATTTCCGGGCTTGCCTTGGTGGCAGAGCCCCATTCAAAGGTGCGGGCCAGTGTGCCGAAAAACGACAGCATCAACTAATAACTGCATTGGGCAAGGGCAGTCCAGTGGTGTGCCAGGCCTTGCGGAGTGCATAACAATAATGATACTGGTACCTTAGCGATAATAGTAATGATGGACGAAAAAAGCTATGTACATATTGACAGAAGCAGCGCTGTCTATGAAAAATCCTAGTTTCGTTCCTTTTGGCATGCCAATGTGGCTTGGCAGGTGTTGCTTCCAGACCCCCATGTCGACTTCCCGTTGGAGCCGCAGTGGTTTTGTTTTTGTCACGGTAGGCTTCGGGAATGGAGTTGGCTCTGTGAAAAGGGTATCATAATGTCCGACAGCCGGTTGGTGATTTGGGATTAGAGTTTTCAGCGTCAGATTGGCTTTGCTGCTCCGGCTACTTTGCATCGGCTCAGAGGGTCCTCGCCGTTGCCAAGATGTCGGACCAATTTTTCAAAAGCAAGACATGATTACCAAGTAATTTTCGACAACTTATATTCATGAAGTTTCTCAAAGTTTTTTGCTTCGAGGCACATCAGCGACGTGCAATGCCACCGCCGCCGAGCAGCAATGGAGTAAACGACGAGGTAGTTTTGACCATCGATGGCATGGCCAAAAGTGTCAGTTTCTTGCTGAATGCTGTGGAGTTTGGTCAAAGTTTGACCGAGACGGCAATGTGATTTTGTAACTCGGACAAGAACTTCGTTGTTTGGAGAGCTTGTCGCTGGGACGTGTGCTCCGTCGAAATGCTATGTTCTCTGTCAATGTCTTGCCCAGGCGAAAAGCTTATGGCCTGAACACCACGGCCCACTTCTCGCTTTGAGAGTTAACGAGGCAGACTGGATCTTGCACTAGTGCGAGTGAACACTCACCGGATTGTCGGTTTGTTCCAAGGGCCCTCTTCTGCAGTCGTGTTCACTCACTTCGTATTCTTATTTCCTCAATTCCCGGAGGTTCACGGTCTCCAAGCCTCAAACATAGCATGGCAATATGCAATGCCGTCGAATCGGGATTGCAAGGATTCACGGTAAGTCTGCTACGCTGGCTTCTTTGGTGGGTCGTGTGTCGCAGTTCGACTCGGGCAGGTGCTGGCACATGCCATTGGAGCCTCTCTGTGAGTGAAGGCATCATCACCACAGCATGCTCCTAGCTGGCCAGATTTATGGGGTTTAGGACCTCTTAGGCAATTTTGGGTTCAGAGTTAAACCCTTTAGGTTTGCAAGGCCCAACCTATGCTACTCCAGTTTCGGGCCAAAGGTCAGTTCAAGGTTGGGTTGTCAGCAACAGGGCCACGACCACGGCTTGTGCATGTGAGTCCCATCACGTATCTTCTCTTGTTATGTTGTTTGATAGGTTGCTAGATGTCAGGTTTGCGAAACTTTGCTATCATGGTTCAACAACGGCAGCAAACTTCACACCAGCAGGATTCTACATGCCGCTTTGAGGGGTATTGTTGTAATCGCTGCACCTGAGGCTTCACTTTCCCTGCAGAACCGGTCCCAGCTGCAGTCATGGTGCCGACCGCAGCAGTCTGTACGAGTTTTCATGAGCCCTCAGCACATGTGCTCTTCCGTCTGGAGCGGTCAGCTCCATCACATTTTCGGGGCCGTGGCTTCTGACTGAGCAAGCTTCGGGGAGGGCAGCCCGGCGGTGCGGGCCCACACAATTCCACATCACAGCCTTCGGCCAGCGCCGAACAGTCTCGCTCCCGGTAGCAGCTCGTTCGTAGATCATAGCATGTTGAGGCGATCGAGTGTGGGTGTGAGACCAGGTGCAATAGCTGTGCTTTCCTGTTGGCCAAGTCTTCTCTTCTTGTCTCATCTTTGTCTTTTTGTTCTGTTGCTCCTCGGTGCAGGCCTGGCACCAGGCTCGGTGATGGTGGTTGTGGTCGTGACGGAACGGTGGTGGTTTTTGTCGTGGTGGTGATGGTGGTCGTCGTGGTGGTCCTCGTGGTCGTCGTTATGCGCTCGTATTAACAAACCAGGACGACGGTGGTGGGAGTGGTAGTAGTATCAGCAGCACCATGTTGAGTTACAGCTGCAAAACTCCTCGTCCTACCTGTTCGCTCGATCGCTGGCAAGAATTTTCCTTTCGCGACGATCTCTCGTGTGCAGAGTCGGTTGCACCTTGCAAACGAGGCATTGAGGTTCGGATCTAGCTTATCATTCGGCAGGGTAAGCATGGTACTTCGCAGAAAAGTCTCGTGCAGCATCAAGATCGTATGTTGGCACATTCAACTCGCTAGCTGCTAGCGGTTGAACGACGATCTTGTGGCTGTCGTGATACTTGAAGCCCAACAGGAATGCCTCGTTTCGCAACAGCTGCTGTCACGCCAGAAATGTGTGACGAGTTTTCTCTGGGGTAGTCCTCACCTCGACTGGGACAAGCATTGAGAACGGTTGCAGTCCGACGTGTCAGTCTCTTGTCCACTGAATTTGCGATCTGCTACTATGTATGTGTCTTCGAGTCTGCAGCCTGACTCCGTGCTTCCAGCCGTGGCGGAGACGAGGTTCAAGCCGGATCTTTTCAGCTTTCGGTTTTGGGGTCCTCGTACGACGCGCAGCACAGCATGAAGCGGCTCCCGAAACCCATCACAATCCCAAATTCCAGTTACAACTTGTGGCTTTGCTACTTGTTTGAAGTCCACAAGTGCAAGTCGTAGATCGGTTCACCGCGGGTTTTGCCTGCCAGTTTGAGTTTGAGAATGTCGTCCATTGTTTTCGCGGTCTGAGTCCAGGTCGCGACTTCTGCCAAGAAGGGCTCGCGTCTCGCGTCCTTTCGTCGTGGTTAAAGGATCTTTGAGGTTCGGGTCCGTTCGACTCGGACGCCAGGTCCCTAGTAGGTCCTGTTTTGGGCTACCCAGTAGGTCATGAGTTTGCATCGGCTTGGAAGTGGCTGCCCCTCTCTTCGCTACGTAGGCTTCCCGCCTTCAAGCTAGTCGCAGAATTTTCAAGTCATTGCGGCTATCCGGCCGAGTGCCTGCAACGACCAGCCGTGAGGTATGACGTGGCCCATGAACGAAAACGAATGAACGAACACCACTTCGCAAACTTCTGCTTGAAGGTCTGTGGAAGCTCGAGCAGAACTTCCCTTAGCTCTCGGCACGCTTCCTTGGAAGTTTTGTCCAGGAGCCGCAACTCCCGACCCCCTTGAAGCCACTTGGAGTATCGGGGAGCCGGGGATGCAGAGAAGGCGGGCGAGGCTTGTGTTGAAAGCCCCGTAGAGCCTGACCGCTATGCCAGGAAAATGCTTCGCTCTGCGATCGGACATGCAAGCTTGAAGCCAGCATGCAAGAAAGCTCTGCGCAGGGTTATGTCGACCGTGTTCACCGGTTCCTGTCCGGTCCGGAGCCTGTCAGTGCAGTTTGAAGGAAGAAGCTGCTGTGGCCAGGGGCTGTTGGCACATCCGAGCCGAGAATGATGAGCATGAGTTGTTATCTTCGTTGTCAAAGCGGCAACGAAGCCCCGAACATGGCGAGCAGCATTGCGTTGCCCTAAGCTGGCGCGCGTTTCTTGTTTGAAGTAGAGGTTGGCTGTGTCTAGGGTCGAGGAATGGGGTCAGGTCGTTGGCCTTCTCCGTCCCCTCATATAGACCAGACGACAAAGGAGTTTGACAAATTTCGCTCAGTCTCCCGAAGATGAAATTCTTTCCCCATGCGTAAAGGTCGAACTTACAGCAAACTTGAGTCTCAAGAGTATGTTTGGGGGCTGACGGCACCTGCCGGCTGGAAGCTTCGTTGTTCGAATGATTTCACGCTTCTTTACTTGAGCTGAAGATTCCATATGTTTGCTATTGTTGTTCGATGAAGCGATCAGTGTGTCACATGTCGTTTTGCATCCGTGGAAATCCCCACATCTTCCGGCCCTGATGATCCTGGGAAGCACTTACAGGGATTCAAGGGTGTGGGAATGCCATTGTAAACCTTTTCGAACTTGATCGACCGACCGCGCTGCCAACCTGTCAACCATGCCTTGCACAAGCCATTTGCTTGCTTGGTTGCTGGGTTCGCTACATCAGGCACCAGTGAAAGGTGCTTTGGATGAGCTGGCACTTGAGCTTAAATCAGCAACGGCACGATAATGTGGGATTCAGACTCTCCGGTGAGGCCGTGTTGGGTGAATGAATGACTGCAGCTCAAATGTGTTGCAATGCGTGCGCAGTCTGCTGGGATTATGATTTCGAGATGATGCTCAGGGTACTTCGAGATGATGCTCAGGGTACAGGAGTGCGAACTTTTTGTATCAAGTGTTCGATGGGTTTTGGGGCACGAGGGTTGCCTGGATGAAGATACATAGGTAAAACATGACAGGAATGAGGGTTTTTGGAGCTCTCGCCAGGAATTCGATATTGTTTCTTGGTTTCAAGTGCTCAGCCCATCGAATTTTGATCGCTGTGTCGCTTTGATTTCGAAAGCGGCATCGCTTCGACTCGGCTATACAGAGTTACAGAGGCAGGGAAGAATGGAGCCAATGTGGGGCGTTGACACAGCATCAAGATATAGAACTCATAGAAACCTAATGAAAAATTTGTAACTGGCATGTTCGGTCTCATCTTTGCAACTTGCGACCAGCCCCTCACCCTTCTTCTCCCACCCGCGCGTTCAGCGCAGAATTCAATAGTGGCCCCTCCATTGCACAGCGGATGGGGAAAGTGATACAGTGTTTGGTCAGTTGGGAGAACCAGCTGCAACGTGGCACGGGATCCCAAGACCTCCGCGCAGTGACTTATCTCCTCCGCAATGTGCTGGGCTGGCTGCTGGTGCAGGAAGCCTTTCAGGTGGCTGAGAGTCTGCGAGAGGGAGCAGGGTCATGAAATCATGGATGTGGCCTCACGCATCTGAGCCTTGTGCCCTTGCCTTGTACGGGTACTCTCCGCGTAACAGGGGCGGCGGATATTGCGACGCAGCATCGAGACTTGTTGGAAAGCCGATGGGTGGCAGAGACGTGGGTCACGAATTGTATAAAAGCAATGGCGCTCGAAGTAAAGAAAACTCGTGCAATCATGTGCAATCGCATCGGCATACGGAGCAGTAAGTAGCTGTAGCAGTGACAGTAGTTGTGCCCGTTCTCGTCTCCTCGTCGTGTTCGTCGCCGGACTCGTCCTGGTCCTCGTTGTCATCTCGGCGTCGCTTCGTGTAGTAATCGAAGTAGTAGTCGTCGTCGCAGCAGTCATCTCAGCAGTCGCAGGAGTCGTGGTAGTCGTTGTAGTAATAGTCGTCGCAGTGGTCGTAGTACTGTAGTGGTCGCAGTGGCAGTAGTCGTAGTGCTGGTAGCAGCAGTAGCAGCAGTAGCGGCAGCAGCAGCAGAAACAGTAGCAGTAGTAGGAGTAGTATCAGGAGTAGCTGTCGTCGTCGTAGTATTAGTCGTCGTCGTGGTGGTGGTAGTCGTGGTGAAGGTTCGTGTGCTTGTGCCATTCTTCTTTGCTGTTGATGTTGGGGAGGTGATGGAAATGGTGATTCATGTAGTTGTTGATGATGGTGTGATGATGGTCGAGCACAACAACACCGCAACAACACCACAATGATAGCGGGTGGTGGCGATGGTGGCGTTGATCACCTTGCAACTAGTAAAAACAGTTAGAGTCTTGGGGTGCGAAGCACTAATTGACCTCAATCCGATGCCATCAGATTGCTCAATTCTTGGAGATTTCTTGGATCGTCATCCAACCAGCACCCAGCTCGTTTGCTTGTCCTCCGCCGCCCGCATCGTTCGATGCAAACTCCGAATGATCCCATGCATCTGGGAAAAGAAATGGCTCCAACCTTTGAGGCACGGTAGCTTCTTGAGAAGAAATCCTGCAGGGGTTCGAAGTTGTGTGGGTTGCGGTCGGCCGACAAATGCTGGATTGTCAGTTCTGCCTCATTTCCTGCTTGCTCAGAACAGCCAGAGTGTGTTTGCGGGATTCGTGCTGTTTTGCATCTCGAGTTTTAGCGCACTGGGCCCTTCAAAAACATTCTTAAATTGCAGCTTTGCATGCAATCGGTTTTCGATGCAGGATATGTCAGCTTGGAAGGTGGGAGTAGTCTGACTAGAGTCACATCTGGGTTGCTTGGCGATGGCTGCACCAACGACGACCTTAACCCTGCAGATGCTTTGCCCTTTTGCTTTTAGCAGAGTGCGGCACATGCAAGCTTCTAGGGATTGATGTGTAGCGGTGCAGCAGTGCATACGTCCCATGGCGATTCACCGCAAGCCCTTCTTCGTCTTGACACGTTGTAGTACCCCACGTGGAGAAACTAAGACTAGACAGTGTATCTTCAGAATACTTCAAATGCACAAAGGTGCGACATTCCAGCCTTGCATGATCGGAAGCGGCGAGCATCGAGCATCGAGCATCGCTCGGCTTTCGCACGGGACATGCAAAGGCATTGCAAGTGAAAGGTCTGGACTGTTTAAGGTCTATTTTGTTAAATGTGCAGCGCAGTCACATACCCCGCCCATACACAAACAAAGCAAAATCAGCCCGGATTCAAGGGCGGCTTGATCAAGCTTACACGACACGCTGTGGGAGCAGCTCGGACGCAATCGCCGACTTCTTCAGGGTTCACTCTTTGCAGGCGATGCGCGACATGGAAACGACTCTCAAAGCCACGCAGCCGCCCTCGTGCCAGACAGAAGGGCACCTGGCACCCTCGACTGGGGCCGTTTTGTAAGAGTCCAGCACAAAAAGATCGCGGCCCGGGCTGGTGGCTTGAGGCGGCATGAGAGTCACGACTTCGCATGACCCATACGAGAGAGCCCTGCACAGGGCAATGTGGCAAAGGCTTGCTGACGGTTGTTTTATGGAACATAAGTACACAGACATAATTTGTGTGAGGTCCGCTTCCTGACCGCAGCCCGGGTCGAGAGGCGGGCCATCTCGGAGCCTCAGTCCCACGCCATGGCAGCCATACCTTGGAACGAGCGCACCCTCTTCACTCCTGTGGAGTCAGGCCGAAGTGGTTGTGAGGGAAGAGACAGTGAGCCACGCGAGCGAGCAACACCGAAAGAGGTAGGTGCGAGACTTGGCCTAGAATGGCCTAGGGATTGAAGTTGACAATCTTCAAAAGAAAATAGTTTAACAGTTTATATCTTTACGCAACCATGTCCATGTAGAAGAGAGCTCGCACACTCCTGAACCCTAAACCGAAGCATCCGAAACCCTAATCTGGCAGGTGTCGGAGGCCTTATGGTTGGCATGCCACCTGTCTGGGCTCAGGGAAGGTTCAGGGTTTTGGGGTCTACAGACACGACTTCTTTGAGTTGTTTGCAGTACGGTCACCAACATCAGCCAACTCACTGGGGCTCTGAGACGTCACTAGATGCTGCTTCTTGTCGGTTCTGCTTTCCCGCTTTCCCTTTTGGGGGCGCCTGCCTTTTTGGCCCGATCGGTCAGTTTTGCAGCCCCCGTTAAGGGTACCCCGTGGATATTACGGTCGTTTTCTCATGTTTCCTTCTCTAGTTGGATTGCCTTCCTGCAGTCGCCACTCCTTTCAATTTTCCTCCCAATGGTTGGACCTGGTGGAATTCGTACAGAGACCCAGAGCGTTCGAAATATTTCAGGTTTTAGGGCTTAGGGATGGCTGCGGTCCTCTCTTGCAGCCTCAGTTCCGATAAGCAAAATTCAATCTACTCGATATTGCACTGGTTCAAGAGTGCTCATGTCCATTTCTTGGGTGCTCTCATGAAGGCGACAATGAGCGGGCTGGTGTGACCAGCATTTTTTGTGCAAAGCCAACACCAAAACAGATAACGAAGCTCTGTTGTCGCTTCGTCAGCCCTTTTTTCCCCAGGTCTGCCGCAATGGCCTACCTCATTGATGGAAAGATTACTGGGATCTCGGGAATCGTCGGCCCTTTTTTTTGAGGGGAGCTACGAAGTGCGAACCGGTGAAGGACGGCTTGCCGCGCTGCTGCGATGCTGGGGTCGTCGTAAGCAGCGTGGGACTGGGGTGTCCATCGGCAAAGGTCAAGGTACGCCCAATGCCCGGATTGAAACGTGTGTGGTTGGTGGTCGAGAGCTTGGAGCCCAGTAGACTGTATTCTTTAAAGCAAGGAGCAAGTTGCCTTTTGACTGATCTAGCTGTCCAGCAAGAGGATGGGCAGCTGTGGAAGCTTCTGTTTCTGACGGGCCTTTTCCTGGGCGGCTGGAGCCCCGCTCAAGAGTCTGATGCTGCTTCGAGTTCAGGGCCTCAGGGGCCGTGAGTTTACTCGCAGCTTGCCTTCCAACAAGGGCGCATCGGCGACAGTCTTTATTTGAAGTATATGCACTGCTCCGACCGGACCACCTTCTGCTAGATGAGTGTACGCAGTGCATTTTGTGGGCTTAAACATCTGGGTTCATGTGTCCTGCGGTCTTCTTCAGAGCTATAACAAGGACTCATGCTTTCTTGTTGCGGCGTCATCCCACATGAGCAGAGCCATGTCAAACAAGAGAAGCGACGTAGAAGTTTCAAGGGAAGCTGTCAACCAACACACAAGCACGACGGTAGCTGCCAGTTGAGCAGATCTGCCATGGGCGGGTCTGGATCCTACCAGACGTGTACATGTCCAGCTTGCTGAGGATTGACCTGGCCGCGAATTGGGATTTCTCCTTCCCGAACGTGCCCGTGGCTATTTCAGAAGCCATGGCAGCACTGCTCCCAAAACGCAAACCCACCCGAAGCCCTAGTTCCAAGCCACTGCACAAGCCTCCTGTGATTTTTGAATTCACAGGATTGCTCCAGTTTGCACTCTTTGCTGGGAGTCTTTCCGGTTCAGGTGCCCCGATTGAATATCTTCCAGTACATCTTGGGAGGCGTGGAGGGGCACTCATTTCAAAAGGCATCTGCAGAGTCCTTCGAGTCGTCGCAGGCATTTGCGTGGGCATCGGCACTCGAGCTGGCAAGGCCGGCCTCGCTTCCTCGCCTCACGACGCAGACCGCTTTCTATGGACACATCTCTCGCCTACGCCTAAAGGGCTTCCTTGTTTTGAGCTCATCTAGTCAGATGCGAGAATCCTGCTCACAGGGCTGCACTTCGGGACACGGCATTTGTGGCCTGCCCCGGCTGTCGCTGCGGAGCTGGCGGCCCGGCGTGAATGTGGTTCGGAGGCTTAGGCAGTCGGCAGTCGATGGGACTTCAGGGTCTTTCTTTATGCACGGGAGACATTTCGACCGCCGGTGCTTTCCCTCTGGAGTTTGTGTCTGGAGTTGAGGGTATGTGGCCCGCACTGGTGACTCAAGTGACTACTTCCGATGAAGTGCCCTGGCTGCTGCTGAACATTGGCCCGGCTCAAGCAAGATATCAATGATGCTGAACTGAACAAAGGGCCGTTGTAACGAAATGGCTGAAGTGACAGTTGCTTTTACCCGAACCAACGCTCAAGAATGTCCGACATCCCTCGAAGCCAACAACTGTCGCGTGCACGGCAACCAAACCCACAATAAAATTTTCTGTTGAAAAGCATCCTGCAGGCCATGATGAGTTGAGAACAGCATGACACTGGTCAGGGTGCCCTCATTTGTGAAAGCAAAGCCTGTGCCTGCACGGAAACACGTCCCGCACATGTCTCTCTGGCGATGCTCCGTTCGCGGTGTGGCGAGAGGGTCCTCAGGCCTCGTGTCATCCGCGTGATTGGGGTAATGTTGTGTGGAGCGAGTCCTTCCCCAATATTCAGGATTGTGGTGCCCACATTTATGGCAGTATCAGCGATCACAGTCCTTGCGCCTTGGTTCCACACAGCCAGCCTTCCTTCTGAAGTTGCGGGAGATTGATTGGCCTTGGACTCTAAGCATGGTCTTGAGTCACCAAGTTTAGCGTTGTTGCAATGCTGCTTCTGAAGGTGGCGGCAAACAAACGTCTCATTTCCAGCAACTTGAAAACAACATAACATCCCAAGTTTCCGAACACGAGTCTGTTGCAGTGTGCAAGGTCACCCGCCACGCGATCAAACCATACAATGGGGAGCGGCTTGGCGGCCCGCAGTTGTCATGAGCCGGGGGGTTACACCGCACCCGTTGCCGGGGCCTGTCTCTTCTGGGTGGGCTTTAAATCCATGCACGTTTTTCCCTTGTTGAGGCGTTGAGGTTCAGGGTCGTGGATCCCCCCAGTGGTCGCCACACTGAACAAAAGGCGGTTCGAAACAGCAGTTCACAAGGCTTCGTGATGGCCGGTGCTTTGTTCTACGTTGTCTTTGGGCACAAGCCCGGAACATTGAGGTACAACTCGCAGATAGCTCCCACGCAGTGGCCACCGGAGTAGCTTGGACCGGTTACAATGGAGGCAAACCTGAAGGGCAGCTTCGTGTACAGCCTCCTTGCAACATCCAGCTTACGTTCAATCAAGCAGCAAGTAGGTGTTGTTTGCAGTTCTAGGTGCCCCAGGAGGTATTATCCTCGTCCTATACCTTGCGTTTGACCTCTGTGAGAAGCTGAGGTGGGAATTTCCGATTTTCGCCCTGCTCTCCTCCCTTGCGCTTGTGGCACTCAGCGTCCTCCTGCCCACAAAGCCACGGAAGTTCCCTGGCAGAGCGGGTGGAGGTACCCCAACACTCCGAAAGTCGGACAGTCCGACCCCAACCTGCAGTCTCTTTGGGCCCAGCAGCTTGTCTCCTCGCTCTTAGGGGGGGGTTTGCCTACAGCTACGGGTCCGGGGATCCCGGGGTCCGGTTCCCAAGTACCCAAGAGAATGTCAGGTTCGTCTCGCCTTTGTGCTCGGGCATCATCTTCGCCTTGGGCCTCGGCGCCAGCGGCATGACTTCCCAAGCCAAGGCGCATGAGCCAAAACCATGAGGGTTCAGTATGTCCACTTTGAGCAAATGCACTTGCGAAGCAGCAGGTGCTGAACTTCCTGGACTTCGCAGGATATTGGGATCCTTCCCTGGCCTTCGTCATGGGCTGCGGCATCTGTGCCACTTGCCGGTTGGGATGGCAAACCACCTTGCAACTTAGATGACACACGTTGCGCAAGGATCCTTCCGTAGTGCCAGCTCAGCGCCCATGTTCATGGTGCCTTGAGTTTACATCTAGCGAGTGATCCTCGCTCTATCTGATGATCTACTCTTTCAGGCCTTGTTGCCAGTCGCTGTTTCGGGCATTTCTCGTTGGCTGTAACGGCTACAGCTTCAAAGGGTTGCAATCTCTAACGTCCGTCTCTCTCAGCCTTCGACACCGTCACTGACTTGAAGGATGCCCTCTGTCTTGGCGAAAAGTTTGTCACGAATCTCGGCAGCTCCATTGCAACGGTGCAAGGAAAGGTTGAAGCATCCGCTCCCCCGGCGCCTTTAGGTTCTGGGAATCGTGGGACAAATAGACATAGACTCTAAACCCCAAGCTCTAAAGCTGTCGAAGACCAGCTCAGGTGAGCTTCCCTGCATATCTCATCGCGGCTCCTGGGCTTACAGCAGCGAGAGACGGAAGAGCGTTTAGGTCAGAGTTGATGTGTTCTAGCAGTGTACTTCAGGTCTGCCTTCTAGGGAAATCATACGCTAGTGGACCGCTGGCTGGTATAAATATGGGACCAACAAGGCACATAATCATAAGCATTCTGAAAGGATATCCCTGCTTTTATAGGGCTTCATGACAAGGGAGTTTATATGATTTACATGGGATATTCCTGTCCCGATGGTCGCTTCTGTGCTTTTTTAGGCCGCAACAAAGGCCATGGATGTCCAAGCACACAGTCGCAGCCAGAACCACGTGAAGCTACGTTGTCTTCGCAGCTCCGGGGTACTGTGCCTTCAGTCTCAGTCTTGAGTCTCATGCAAAAAGCTGATCCCTAAACCCTAAACCCTAAACCCTCAACCTTTTCCGGCTGAAAGGCCCAACCTTTTCCGAGGAACGTGGTGGCAAGCAGCCCTTCTCTGAGGCGCCCGGCGCATAGTTGTGCATGTTCACCCCGTTTGCCAAGTTTGCTTTCGTTATTTGTGGAGGACGAGAAAGAAAGCACAACCAGGGAGCAAGTAAGGAACGACAGACAGGAAGAAAGAATTTCGAACAAGCAGACAAGAGAGAACGAAGAGGCAAAAAACGAGAACAAAGACGCAACAGATAAGCCAAGACACCAATGCTGTTTTGTCCGGGTAGCTAGCTGGATTGCAGATTAGGCGGCAAGTATCTGTCCTGCTTTTTTTTTCTTGTGCGCCTTGTCATTTGTTTCATACTAATGGCATCCGTTTGTATTCCCTCGTATTTGGGGTGTGCGCATTGACAACACATTATACAAATACGACGCCAGAGTGTCCCATCACGTGTTGTGTGTCATGTAGTCGTTCAAGTTGTATTCAACTGCCGCATTCTCCGCCGTGTTATATCACAATGCATACCTCATCGTTTGTCGTCTTGAACTACACTTTGTTTGATCTGTCATCCTATGTACTTTATGTGTGCAACTGCATTCCAAGGTAGATTGTAGTATGCAGTGCTTCGCACCCTTTATATCGCCACATATTGCCATGGTGCTGTGGCTGTAGCTGCCAACTGTCATGGCGCACGGTAGTTGCTCGCCTTCTTCTGAGAGGTTGTTGTCAAATTGGTAAAGCTGTTAAGCTATTTTCGAGAAATGACCATCACACACTAGTCATCTCTGCCACTGATCCACTGAATGACTGTATGAGGCTCTATGGTATACTCCAAGAACTTCATGAAAGACTACAGGCTGTACCATGTACCCCAGATGTCTTGTTTCTGTCAGGTTGTAGGATACCTGATTGCGTGTTTCCAACATGACATTATTCATATCGTTGCATTGCAGTCAGCATCGTACAACGCGTCAGAGTCGATAACAGCATTAGCCGTGTTTGTGTTGCCTATGTTCTGGTACTTGCAGTTGAACTATGCAGCCGTCAATTTGGCAGCAGATTATTATACCCTTTTTTGTAACAGGATAATGTGTTCTCATAGGTCTCACCACAAGGAGAAGTCGGTTTCACTGACACACTTCTATGTTGAAACGATTCAGACGACGTTCCTGTGATGATGACCTGCAAAAGCCCCAGGAGGCAGTGCTTTCAAAACAGTCCTGCTACCGTCCTAGCTTTCGTCGCTCCGTTCTCGAGTCCAGAGTTTTAGAAGAACAGTTCGGGTGTTTGGCCGTGGACTTACTACCAGACAGTAAGCGCACAACGGACCACTTTTGCTGCCAGGGATGCACTTTCGAGAACCCGCCGAAGAAAGGGAATTACGTGCCGTTGCTGATTGGAGACTTGGCAAGCCTAGTGGACTTGGGCTACAGGGCGCCAGTTGCAGTTACAAGGTTTTGTTGCTTTAAGCCTTCGTTTCTGTTTAGGTCAAGTCCCGGCAGGCGGTGTCTAAGTATTCATCGTGACCAGCGCCAGCCCGAATGTCGATTTGTTGAGCCAGGATTAGGATATGGAAATGCGTCACACCGGTTGTTGGTACCGAGGTACCTCGCTGTTTGGCCTTGGTGCCGGCCCCAGTGGATAGCAATCAGCTCTGCCGCAACTTCACCGGGAATGGGTGCATGGTGACAGCCTCTACGACGAGCTCCCAGAACACGAAACGGCCAACTTGACTGCCATCAGTTGAGGCTGGGGTCTGGTGGGCGTTTGTCCTGGACCAGCCTTGGCCGGAGCGGCCCCGCAACATGGCGAGGGCTCTGGGATAGTTGGGATGTCGGGCGATTCGCGGGGTGCCGTGGGCTTGTCGAATTTTCGGCGGAGGTTGTTGAAACGTCGGTTGGTGCATAGGAGGCTTTCCTCCCTTCAAGGTATATCGCGGTGTGCATACGCTCCGGTGACATCCAGGACGCACCGGAGAAGTGTTCATCGAGCCTTCTTAAATCCGTCCTGGCAGGAGCTGTACTTCACGGTGACCGCCATCATTGTGGTGATAGCTTGGCTTGTGACTGACAGGCTAATCGTGTCTCTTGGTCTGCACCGAGCAGGCTGTCTCGACGCCTACACACAGCCATGCAGCGAAAATGAAAGTATTGATGCCAAATGCTCGATCGCATCTAGAGCTCCAATTCTGGGATGGCACCGTGTGCAGAACTTGGTGCTGCTGCGGTGTTTACCAGACGCGAAAGTTGTAGCTTCTCCGAACAAAGGCTAAAGCGGAAGCACGACCCTCCTACCGTCAAGCAACGAAAGCACACGTAACGCAGTGAGTTGTGTTTCAATGCTGCTCGCTGTTTCTACTACCATCGTTGCTAGTTTTGCCAATCTTGCCCAGGCATTTTGGTCAGACGCAGTCGCCGGTGACCGTGACGACCGAACCCAAAACGGGCCAGTGAATATGGCCGGCGAGGACGATCTAGTAGCGCACTGTTGGTCTCGAAGCGTGTCGAACCATCCAGCAAACCACTTCCAGCTACCTTGCAGCTGCCGGGTCTGACGAACGTTTTGGTACACAAGTATAGGGAGCTCATGCTCGAGACAGGGTGCCGTGGGAAAGGGGCAATCATGGTATGAAGTGACAATGTGGGCAAGCAAGTTTTCCTGTTCGGTTTCTGCGAAGCAACAACTGGACTTGAGTTGGAAGTGACCGGATTTCAACGCGGTACCGGCAAGTCAAGCTTCACGTCTCCCGATTATGTCGCGCACTGTCTGAGAGCTGCTAGACAAAGTCGTACCAGAAGCAACTCGTCCATGCATGTGCGATGACTGTGAGAATGATTTTTGTAGGATGCGATGCGTCCTTGGGCTTGGACTGGCCCGCAGCCACGCCAACTTCTTCTGGACTTGGCCCTGTGAGCTTGATTTGATTGAGCCTGAGGAGGGTCAGCCGGTGTCCGACCGGACGCTGGCGAAACCGGCTAAGAAGTGTCGCTCCCGCCTTTGTGCTGGCAGCGGCAGCACACACCGATCCTCTTCATCCAACCTCTCTTTCCTAGCTACAACAGGTGAACATTCTCCTTCTGTGGTTGTTTTGATACAGCAGCTCGGCTCCAGTGTGTGCTCGTTTGAAGAGGCGTTTCACTTGGCCAAGCCATGCAAAAGCTTCCGGCTCCCGACACGTTCGGCGAAGCGATGCGAAGCTGTCGGGAGACCAAGGCTCGCGGCCGGGACGGAGAGAAAGGGCAGGCAGGGCAGGTGACTGAACACGGCTGGGCTTCTGTGCTTCAAAGACATCTGTTTCGCAACTTTAGCGGGGCCTCGCACGAGACTTAGTTGTTGCTTGTGGTGGTGCCCTTGGCTCAAAGGCAAATCAAGCTTGGAAGGACATGTCCAGCATCTCGATTCACACAGCGGCGACTCACATTGACTCAGGTATCCCTACTGGCAGACATGCAAAGGCAACTTGCAAGAGAATCGTTGAATACTGACTGTGATTGCGGACCTGCAAGTTCCGACCCGAAGCCGATGTTTTAAATTCACCCGGCGGCTGTGTGAGCCACAGAAAGCACCTTTCTTGTCTCAGTCTCACTGCGACAAAATGGCAGCTGTGCTGGAGAAAAAGCTACATCCCAGGATGGATACAGATGACGTGCACCCTCGCACACGCACGCCCAGGCTTCGCTCTTTTCCCAGAGCTTGTGTTCGGAAGCACAGCGACAAAACAAACGCCACATAAAACGCCGACGGAATGAGTGACCCAATACAGAAGTCACACGTGACCCAGCTTTTGCGACAAGTAAGCAATACCGACACGCAAGGAACGCGGCAAGACCTTGTTGAGTGCCAGTGTCGCAGAGGCAGAAGGTCATTCGCTGCATGCAGCCACTCGCGGAGCTGTGCGTCAGCATGCGCTCGGGCACTTGCCAAGTGTGCTTAGCATCGACGTGTTTCGTGCGGAGAGACTGGCTGCACTGCCTCGTTTGCCCTTGGCCCGTCGGGTTCGTTGGGATATGCCACGGACACTGTGGACCCCGGGCCGAGTGGTCTGCAACGCCGCCCGCCGCAGACGGCAAAACCGGCCCCGCGAGCGCCTGCAGCTCTGCTCAAACTGCCCTTGGAAACGGCGCCCTGTGCTGCCGGCTGCCAGACCGCCTCCAGCTTTGCACGAGTTCCTCGCGGACGCCCGCTGGCAGCACCTGCCTTTGCGGAGTCGCGTCCCGATGACCGTAGACAGTAGGGTGCCGACTGCGCCTGAAAAGGATCAGACACAAAAACATTACCGACATTCCGCCCAGGTGTGGATTCCTGGACGGCCCGCTCATTTTTCAACGACTTTCGCCGCTAACTACTCATACGCTTCGGCTTCATCCAACACACCTTTGCCCGTCCGTGCGACAGCTAGACGGTTCCGCCAAGAGTTCTCGCAACGGCGGGTCAGTGCCATCATTCGTGTTGCAAGGTCGCACCGGCAGCTCCAGCAAGCTCCGCGCGTGCACTCGCAATGCGGCGAGCGCTGTGATGGCAGACCTTCTGGGCGCCAGCAGCAATGCGAGCCGGAGTCTCCGGAGCGTAAGGATTCAGAACTCCTCGTTGAGTACATCGAGTTTCGGCCTGCAGGGAAGGCGGTGATCACCACTGTTACAAATTTCAAGTTGGATGTGCAAAATTTCAGGGGCTTACAAACAAGCACTCGCACGTTGCACTGCGGTTGCAATTTGTCGAACCGTGCTGTTTGGACACACACACACACACATTACCGTTGTCACAGTCACCACTTCATGCGCTGGATGCTTTACAACGAGGTATTCTTCGCGCTGTGATTGGATCGGTCCGACTTGCAGACGAAGGGTGTCACGAAACCTTGTCACGGATGAAACGTCTCCACCCTGTCGATGCTGGGTCTTGCTAGCTGGCCAGACGCCAACATCGTTTCGCTTACAAGCTGATGCAGATTCCAACTTGGGCCACGGCCCGCTGCTTAAGTTGTGTCCAGATCGTATTTGGCAGACGATTCTATGTTGCTTCACACTTACATCGTCGACACGGTCGGTCGTCCGCTACAGTAGCAAAGTAGAATGATCGACTCCGCAGTTTGTCCACCGGTGGATGCATGGACCGACATTGATGGAAATCCTAGTTGGCTTCTCCCAGCAAATCGGCACGTACAAAATTTTGCGGATGTATACACAAAGCATAAGCTGTGCCAGCACAGAGGCATGGCCCATGTCCTTAGAGGACCATGGTCCATTGTAGCTGTTGCAAAGTCTGACGCTGATTATGTTTCAGGGTGAAAGCGGCAAGCGAAACAGGCAAAACGATGAGCACGCAGCTGACACATTCGCCCCTCTTGGACCGCAGCAGCGCTCGAGATGCTGAATCCAGGACAGCGTTGCCATCCCGACCTCACTTTGGCAATGTGCTCTTGCTCGGCCTCCCGCACTGGGCGGTGTGCCAGGAAGGGCAAGATCTGCGAGTGGACTCATGAGGCTCGCGAACATGCCGGGGTGGCATTCCCACATCTAAAGCGCCGACCGTGTCCGCGCAGGACGCCCAGAACAGGCCCAGACCGTCCCAGACCCCTTCAATTCGCAGCGGCACCGGTGCCCAGCTATTGGTGAAGGGTGGCAGGACAAGATGCGCCTTTCTGCCAGTATGAACTGTTGCGAGGCAGGGCTGCGGCGAACTCATTCGTAAGGCTCGCCTGCACGGTACGCGCGAAGTAGTTATAAGTAGTTGCATAGTGGCGCCGTGCACAACACCAGCAGTAAGCGTGTACTGTGCGAGTCCTGGAATCCGGGCAAACGTGCGAGCAGCTCGTTAATTTTTTCCCTCGCTTCGCCGCGTTTTTGGTGAAAACAGGCTCCCGACTGCTCATTTCCCGGCACCCCAGCACCAGGAGGCCCTGATCCTGCGCTGGGCGAGACAGCCCTTGGAGACACGCCACCGGGAAGTAGACATCCGGGAGATGTGGTCGTAGGCCGCCACGCCGCTTAAGCTCAGCATCGTCACCTGCCGCTCACATCGTGCAGACGACAGCTTCCGAGTGCGCGCGCGTGCTCAGCACGTACTGACTGGAAGGGCTTGCATGCTTCCGGCAACGCTTCCCAAAACTGCGGTGCCAACGTCGGAGCAAGCAGGCGGCAAGACGTCATCCAAGAAACCAGCGTTCGCGCCCTTCTTGTTGGCTTCGTGAATGCAACCACGCGGCCCAACCGCAGCGCGTTTGCCACGGCGTGTGGCCCACCAGCCTGTCCACAGCATGACCCAGGAGCCACTGCTAGCACCCTGAGGTGTTCATTAGTGCAGCCGGGCTTGCGGCGGCCCTAAGCCGACCGGGTGCCCACAGAGTAATAGGACCAGCCTAACACCGGCAAAACAGTGGATTGGAGAGGGAAAAATTTGGCTGATCCAGTCCTTACATTATATGTGTCGTCGTACGTGCCTTGTAAACACATTTTTATGTGAGAAAATTAAACAGATCTCCATCAGCAGTAGTTCGAGAACCGCAGAAACCTGGCTGTTCGGAGCATGTTGCAGATGATTGGCGTGCGTTACCATCTGAATCGCCACTTGTAGTCGATCGCAAGAACGGCGCGTTGTAACTTGCCTGGCCGCCGCCAACTCTCAAACCGTGTCACTGGTCCATAAATAGCGTGAAGCCCCATCGTCACCATCATTATATCCACAAACTTAGCCGGGGAGGGACCCTTTCCAACAGATCGCTTTGCGTACAGTTCAGGCAAAAAATTGTTTGAATCTGGTCTTCTGTAAACCAAGACCTGCTGCGCTTTCCGATTCCCGAAATATGCGATCGTATGCAATGGATCGCCACTTTGGCACGGGGCGCGGTTGCTACCACCTTCGTCAACGCTGTAAGCTCCAGCAAGCCGCGGCAGGGAACTGACTCTCGGCCTAACCTCGCTCTTCAGCTCGCAGAGTGGCGCAAGCATCGCGACACGTAGTCTGAACTGTCGCGCTCGCCGCGCTGCCACGTGGTAATATTCGCCGTCGAGACTGCTGGCCGCCAGGCCGCCGAATTCACGAGCTTGCTGCCAGCGAGCGTCTGCAAGGAGCTCGCGCGGCGCTGGGGGCGGGCCAGCACCACCAAGCGCCGACTGGAAGGAGATGGGGCCACTCCAGCGGCAGGGGCACTAGCTGCACGCAGCCTGTTCGGCCCAGCATCGGCGTTGGTCGAGCTCGGGATGGCGGCCGGCGCGACGTTGCGCCCAACACGGGGGTTCGAGGGGGAAGGTATAATGCTCGGGAGGTGAGCACGCCTGATGTGGAGCATGCAGCTCGATGATTTCCATACGCGGCGCACCAGTAAGACGCGAAAGTGTGAGTCGGGTATGGCAATGGCAACATCATCATCCGACGCAGGCAAGACCGTGAAGGCTGGGGCCGCGTGTCGTCCAGCTTGCGACAGCGCCGCGGACGCGCCGACGAGTCAGCAATGTGCGTCTCAAGCGACTCGAGCGTGCGCTCCTTGCAGGCGTGGGAGGCTCTGCGCTGCCGTTTGCTCTGCGTTTGCTCCGGGATGGGCCCGGCAAGCTGCCGATGGCGGTTTCTCCTGCGCCTCGGTCGTGCGAAAATAATGTGGGATGAAAAACTTGTTGCTTTATGCAGATGGCAGGCGCGCGGCAATTGGACCCAAGAAGCTGTACGATCTTCATGGCAAGACGATTTCTCTAACTTTGATGCATTCCTTGCCGGTTGTGAGAGGCACACGCCTGTACACTAAACATTTTCCGCAGCACAGAACATACGTGACCGTTGATATGTACAGTAACTAGCCGTGTACTTGATTTCTCAAGCCCTACAGGGGCAGCCTTCGGGCATTCAGGTTTGACCTGACTTGAATGAAGTGTCACGAGCACCCACCACCCACAGGTTCGTGAAAACAGGCAAGCGGGAATACGCGATATGCTGTCCATCAAACGCCGAACACAGCACGTTTGTTTGTCGCATTTCGCTTGAGCCTGCAAGGTTAGTGTGCGCATGAGCTCCCATCGCCTTGGTTTCGGTGCGTGCTGGCAGCATCTAACAGCACATCGAAGCCGACATGTGCCAACGTCGTCATTGGACCATCACGTGCAAGACTTGGCACAGCTACAAAAACCTTCCTTGGCCCATCGTTGTGGCGCATATCGGTTTGCGTTACCTCTGTGTTGTCCTGCTCGGCTCGATAAACCAAACAGTGTATCCAGGTCAACGCTGCAAGTTGCCTCGCGTCGCCCTGCCTGCATGCCATGCTGGGTCACAGACAGCCCCATTCGCATCGTGGCCTCTGCCATCGAATCTAAAGTGGCATAGTCCGAGGGGTGCGACAGGTTTGAAGTATGCGAGGAGGCGCTGGGCAGGAACGCGGTGGTGGCGGTGCTATCGGCGTGCCGAAACGGACCGTTCTTTCCGGCAGACGCAAAACACAGCTGGGGAGTGAAGCTTTCGTGCGCCGTGAGCTCGGCCGCAAACGCGTGGTCCAAGACCAGCTGCTCAGCCGTCTCCCTGCTGTCGGCGATCTGCAATCTGCGTGGCTCCTCCTGCTGTTTTGTGCCTCGCCGCGTGCAAACTATCTGCTTCGGATGCTGCCGTGCCGAGCCCTCGCAACGCCTCGCGCATCTCCCTGTGAGGTTCGGTGGCCTTGGGTTGCGCTCGGCAGTTGACGCAGCACCCTCCGCCTACTGGGCCTCGTGGGCGGANGCGCGACGCAAGCCTTCGCACGCGAGCACGACACCGCCGTCCGTGCTTGCCTAGCGGCCCTGCTTTTCCAGAGCACCCGACACCCGCTGCCCGAGCCCTCGCAACGCCTCGCGCATCTCCCTTTAAAGTTCGGTGGCCTTGGGCTGCGCTCGGCAGTCGACGCAGCACCCTCCGCCTACCGGGCCTCGTGGGCGGATTGTCTGCTGGCCATTCGAGCACGGGCGCCGCTGGCAGCCGACCGCTTGGTCCAGGCGCTACAGTCCGCGCTTTAGACCGCTGCGCCCCTCGCAGCTGCCCGTCACGCCGCCGCCTATCTTCGCGAGCAGGGCTACGATGCCCCCCCATGGGCCTCGCTGCAGCAGGGGCAGCCGCCGCCCGGGCAATCAGACCGCGACTTCGGCGACTTTCTGAGGGGCTGGCAGCATGGGGCCCTCATGAGGCTTCCCTTGCTTGTGATAAGCGCGCGCTAGAGTTGCACCTTTCCCACCCTGATGCCGCATCTCGAGCGCTGCTGCTGTCACAAGCTGGGCCGCATGCTGCACGAGCCTTCACCGCCTTTCCCACCTCCGCTGAACTGACGGTGACTTCGCCCTTGTTCCGCGTCCTGATGCTGCGCCGGCTTCGTGTGCCACTGCCGGTCGCCCCGCGTACGTGCGCCTGCCGTGGGCCTCGACCCACTCGGCGATCACAGGGCTGCCTGCGCAACTTCCGGCGTGCTCGCCTCCCGGGCCCTCCCTCTTTGGACGGGCTGCTGCGAGGGTCTGCCAAGAAGCCGGCGCGCGTGTTGCCCGTAATGTCCGCTTGGCCGACATGAATATCGATGTGCCGGTTGCTGACGACCGCCGCATCGAGGTCGTCGCGAACGGACTTGCTCTCTGGCATGGCTCGCAGCAAGCCGTAGACGCCACCATCGTTAGCCCCGTCACCAGGGCTGGTGAGTCGACAGCGCTGCGCGGCGCAAACGCCGTCAGACGTACCCTGAGCTCGACCGCGCCCGCTGCCGCTTGGTTGTTGTCGGTGTTGTCGTCGGCGGCCGATTTGGCGCCGAGGCAGCCACCTGGCTCCGCCTGCTCGCTGGGCAACGGGCCCTGGAGGTACCTGCGCCACTACGAGCGGCAGCACGCGCAGCGTGGGTTGCTGCGCAGCGCGCCATCGCCGCGTCGCTGCTGGAACTCCCACTTGCAGGGGAGTGCAACCTTGCCGGGGACGCGCCTGAACAGCATGAGATCTATGTGCGCTGCCAGCTCCCCGTGCTTGGCAGCTGCCAAAGGACCCCGATGAGGTCCTAGCGCGCGCGGGCCTCCGTAGGACACTGTAGGTAGCTTTTGCAGACGCAGCCACTCCTTGGCAGGTGCAAAAAGGCGCGAGAGAAAAAAAAAAAAAAAAACATGTGTGAAAAAACGCTCGTGCTGTCAGCGACCGAAGCCGAAGTTGAAGCGACGACCATAGCTTTCCAGGATGGCCTAAAGTTGGATGCAGCTCCGAGCTGGTAGACGGCACGGTTCCAATCCGCGCCTTCGAGGACAATGCGGGGGTCATCACCAACTAAAGACAAATTTCACGAGCAAGCCAAGAGAACTCGCAACTTCGCTGTTCGAGTAGCAATCGAGTCTCGTTTTGCTTGAGAGGCGCCCCCATTAGAGCGTGCTGCAGCACGCATCTGCCCTTGAAGCTGGTGCTACTGTTGCATACAACGTCTTTTGCGCTCGTTAAGGAGTGCACGTACCTCGAATTCTGCAACTCCGGACGCTGCCCGCTCGTCGTGCTGGGCATACAAACCGGTGGCAGGTTTCTCCGACTTTTCCGTGCCCTCGCGAGCAGCCACCTTTCCCTGCCGCTTTCCGGCGCCGCCAATGTCGATGGAGATCCTCTGTTGAGCGATCGTCTTGCCGAGCCATCGCATTGACACGCATTTCTGCACTTCCGTAGCCTGGCCTTGGATTTGGGCGACCAACACAGGGACAGCGTGAACAGCAAAAAGATAAGAAAGCTCGTCTCCAAACCAGTGTTTTTGTTTTCTTTTGCGGTCGGGAGATGCACGATCTGTTGGTACCCAGTGCTCGGGCATCCGTTCAGCAGTTGGGTCAGGCAAACAAGGCGCAAAGACCGTCCATGGCGCACCAAAAAGCCGCCCATGTGGCGTTTTGTGCCGATTCTCCCGATAACCCAGGCGGGCACAAACGTGCGATTTTTGCCAGATGCATTATTGGCTCGCGTAGTCAACGAAGACTTGCCTAGAATTGAAGCATTGTTCACCAGTGATGCAATGAATTCCATGGGAAAAAGGGAACAAAGAAGGAGGCGGACAACATGGCCACATGAAGTATGTTTGCGAATCTCTTCAAGGCTAGGTAAGCTCTACGTTGCAGAACCACGCAGCCTCCAAGCATGTTTCAGCTGGTTTCCTTCCCGGCGCGCTTTGGCGATGCCTCGGAACGGGCGCAGCTGGGCCTTTGCAGGCTTGGCCCCCAGATATATTCAAGGTGCAGCAACGGTGCAAAGATGGCGTGCGATGCAAAGCGAAGTTGTGGTTTTCAAGTTTTTTTTCTACAACGGCGTAAGCTTTGAGGCCTTCAGCCGAAATAAGGTTTGGGAGATCTAAGTCCGCAAGCAAGCGTTGGCTTCCAGAAGTGGAGGCCCAAAACGAGATTCGAATCGACAAGATTTCAACTTTTCGGGTTTCTTGCACTTTTCGGATTTTTTTTGGGTTTTTCGATTTTTTTTGGCACATTGCGGACTTTTTGTGTTTTTCGAGTTTTGGGGTTTTCTTGCAAGTTTCTGAGTTTTTGCGCTTTTCGATTTTTTGCACGTTTGGGATTTGACGTGTTTTGCGACCTTTGGGGTTAGGCTGTCGTTTCGGGTTTTTCGCGTTTTTGGACTTTTATTTTATCGCATTTTCAGTTTTTTGCTTGTACAAGTTTTTGATTGGGCACTGGCTGATTCGATGCTCACGATAATTCTTTTAGCCAGTCATAGCTTCAAGCGTCGTGGTTGTAGGTCGTTAGGGCCTTCCTGCTCTGGCCGCCGGCGGTTTTTGTTTGCCGCCCTAAGCCAGACGCTCCACCAAGCAAAACAGCCGATCTTTGCCCCTGGGGCATTTCATATCGAGTCAAGCTTGCTTTGTGGCAGCCACAGCCACACAGTCATTGTAGCGCTTAGATCAAGCATGCCGACACTCTCAGCCCCTTCAGCGTTCGGCGATGTACAGCGCTTTATCGGCTTTAGCTAGATTTTGACAAGAGCTTGGGTTCTGAAATTAAACGAGCTTATGGGGTTTGTTCGTACCAGTGAGTTTGTGTAGCTGTTAAGATTCAAGGGGTTTCAACGATGGGGGCGGAGCGTTTCCTGATGGTATTCCTCAAAATTCCTCACACCATCATGCCCCGAAGCATTTTTCACATCGCTAAGGCCCCCAACATTAGTGGTTTGATTTTTCTGTTGGTTTTACACCGGTTGTCTTTGAAATGTTTATAGATGTCGCAACAGGCGTTGATGTGTTCTCTGAGCCTGGGGTTTGGGGTTTTTGACGGCTGGCAGCTGTCAAAAGCATGAATCATAGCAGAGCTCCTGCAGGGATGGATACAGTATAAAGCACGCCCCATAAAACCTAAACCCCAAATCCTCCCTGGACCCTGAAACGCCAAACCCTCAAGCCCAAAACATCCCCAAAATCCTTAACTTACGACCTTTATTACATCTCAGGGTTGGTTAAAGGGTTCCTTCTCGGGTTCCTTACAAGCTTTTATTCGAGAATCCGAGAGGATTTACTGTTTCAGGGTTTAGGGTTTAGGGTTTTGAGGGTTCAGGGTTTCGGGTGGCAATTGCTGCGAGGATTCGACAATTTCGTTAATTGGTTTTGCTGTTGGATGTCGCCACAAGCGTTGATGTGCTCTCCGGGCTTGGGGTTTAGGGTTTAACAGCGGTGTACATGTGTATATACATATGTGTATTCATATTTATATATACATACATACATGTATACATACCTTCACATCTTTACATGTGTGTATATATATAATTATGTAGATGCCATGCATATTAATATGCATGTACGTAGAACCATATTTCTGCCGTTGTTTACACACACACAGACATAGCATGTTTTGCTGTGTTTTTTGACTTTTCACTGCGTTTTGACACTTCGCGTTGTTCGCACAAAATCTGTTTTGTTACAACTGTTGGATTTTTCACGGCTTTTAGACTTTTCGCGGTCTTTGTCCTTTTCGACCTTTCGCTTTTCGACTTTTCGGGTTTTTCGCGCAAAAATTTTATTGTTTACAACTTTTCGACTGTTGCTTTTCGGTTTTTCGCGTGCAGTTTGGCATTTTCCACTTATCCACGCCCACAGCCGTTCGCAAACACGGCGGCAGGTTCCGGTGCAGTTCCGGGGTCCCGGGGTGGTGCTGGGTGGTTCCAGGGTGGGTGCTGGCAGGTTTCGGGATGGGTTCCGGCAGGTGGGTTCCGGCGTTCCGCGCGGTTCCGCTGCGGGTTCCAGCAGCTTCGGGGTGTTCCGGCATGCGGTTCCGAAGTGGGGTTCTGGCAGTTCCGGAACTGGGGCGCTTGCTGGCAGGTTCCGGCAAGGTTCCGGGGGTGGGGGTGCCGGCAGGTTTCCGGGGTCCGACAAGGTTCGGGGCGGTTCCGGATGGGTTCCACCCGGTTCCGGCGCAGGTTGTTGTGGGTGGGTTCCGGTACGGGTTCCGGCAGGTTCCGGTGCGGGTTACTAGGATTCTTTGTCTACCACCTAACTGTCTTGTTCCGTTCTCTAAGTTGTGTTGTGCTTTGATTCTTTCACATTGCAAAAAATATGAACCCTAGTGTAAGCACGAATGGAACGAATTGAACACGAACACAACACCTTGGAATTACATTACATCTTTAAACAATGGGATTTCTTCTATAAGGTTATCAGAAGATTCACGGGGAATATTGACCTTTAGAATATTCTTGATGTCCTACAACTAATGCGATCTAGTAGAATATTATAACGCATGAAAAGAGCAGTGTATTTTCCTTTTTTGCCCACTGTTCCACACAACACAGGAAAAAGTACCAATTTTAGTGTGCCATTTTAATGGCAGTGAAACGAAGCAAGAAAGACACAATAAAATTTGATGCTTTCGCCCAGTTCTTTCTCGCGGTTACAAATGATTTCCTATTCCACCCTCTATTGTTTCGTTCGCAAGTGGGCGAATTAATGGGAGAAAAGCATGCGTCACTCACTTCGTTCCTTGTTCTTTGCCTCACTCCTTTCGCCCACTTTGCTCTCTTCACATTGTAGTGGATGAACGAAAGAAGTGAGTGAAGGAAGCACCAATAAAGAAAGGAGTGTAAGGAACGAATGGAATGAAGGCGCACAAAGAAAATTAGGTGTTTTTTAGTGGTTCGTGCGGTTGTGTGGTCAATTTAATTAGAATAAGCACGCCTTTGTCTCACTACGTTGTGTTGTTTTATTTCAATTGCTCTAGCTACAATGGAATGAAATGAAAGCAACAACCGGAGCAGAGGGTCAACCTCATGACCTAACCGAAATTAAAGGTCAACAGCCCGTAACCTCTGTCTCGTCTAGGAGGGGAAGGGGAAGAAGGGAAGAGAGGGGGGGGGGAGGGGCCGTCAGGGGGGAAAGGGGGGCTGAGTGAAACTGCCCTACGGCGAGCGCAAATCCATAGGAGGAAACGAGGCTTCGGGCTCATCCAGAGGTTCACACAGAGGAGGGGGCGGGCTCAGGCAGGGAGGGTCACTTAAGAACCTCTGACAGTTTCGGCCGGGGCCGAGGCGAATTTTTTCAATTTTTCTATTACTTAAAACCGCGGCACCCATTTCTCTTCGTTTCATTTGTCCTTTTGCGGTGTCATTACTTATCAGAAATTGAGTCTTTTATCCATTCCACCCACTCATTCAATGTCAGCTAAGTCACGAAAGAATGAACCACGCATACACTTCATTCACTCCTTTCATTCCGTTACATTGTGTTCTTTCGTTCGGTTCCCTTTGATTTCATTTCTTTCACTAATAACCCGCTTTACTGGTGCCCATGGTCCCATTCCCCCAAAGCCTCCGACCAAACCCCAAATGCATTTCCCGAGGCTTGCTAAACGCATTTAGCTTGCGTTTCATAAGATCTGGGGCTCAATGCCGTCCGCCCGAAACCCGAAAATCCTACTGCACATGCCGAAAGGCTTGGAAAGCGCATTTAGGAGCTGCTTCAGCTTTGCTGGTGTTCCTGGCCCCACTCCCCGAAGCAAGTTCGAGTTCCCCAAACCCCCCGACCAACCCCACTTGCATTTCTGGAGGCCTCCTAAACGATCCTAAACGCACTTGGCCTTGGTTTCAACAAATCTGGGGTTCATTGCCGTTTTTAAACTAGAAACTCGACTCGTGCTGCAAATGCTTCAGTTCCAGGGAGCCCCAAATGCATTTGTGAAGGCTCGGAAACTGCATTTAGGAGGTGCTTCAGCTTTGCTGGTGTTCCTGGCCCCATACCCCGAACCGAAATCGAGCTTTCTAAGCCTTCGACGAACACCAAATGCATTTCCCGAAGAGGCAATTGGCTAGATCTGAGGCTCAAAGCCGTTTAAAAACCCGAAAATCCTACTGCGCCTGCTTTACTTTGGTCTCCAAGGCACCAAAATGCGTTNACCAAAATGCGTTTTCAAGCCTTGGACGGCGCATTCAGGAGTTTCTTTAGCTTTGCTGGTCTTCTTGACGCTAATTTCGGGCGGAAATCGAGCTCCCGAAGCTTCCCACCAACTCCAAAGCCATTTCCCGGTGCCTGCCAAACGCATTTGGCTAGCGTTTCAGCACATCTGAGGCTCCATGCCGTCCCTAAACCCGAAAATCCTGCTGCAGATGCTTCACTTTGGTCTCCAAGGCCTCANATGCCGTCCCTAAACCCGAAAATCCTGCTGCAGATGCTTCACTTTGGTCTCCAAGGCCTCAAAATGCATTTTTCTAGGCTTGGAAAGCGCATTTAGGAGCTTCTTCAGCTTTGCTGGTGTTGCTGGCCCCATTCACCAAGCGAAATCGAGTTCCCCAAGCCACCGGCCAACACCAAATGCATTTCGCGAGGCCTGCTAAACGCATTTGGATTGCGTTTCAGGACATCTGAGGCTCAATGCCGTCCCTAAACCCGAAAATCCTACTGCAGATGCTTTACTCCAAAAGGTGCTGCTTCAGCTTTGCTGGTGTTGCCCCATTCCCCGAAGCGAAATCGAGTTCCCCAAGCCCCCGACCAACACCAAATGCATTTCCCGAAGAGGCAATTGGCTAGATCTGAGGCTCAAAGCCGTTTAAAAACCCGAAAATCCTACTGCGCCTGCTTTACTTTGGTCTCCAAGGCACCAAAATGCGTTNAAAGCCGTTTAAAAACCCGAAAATCCTACTGCGCCTGCTTTACTTTGGTCTCCAAGGCACCAAAATGCGTTTTCAAGCCTTGGACGGCGCATTCAGGAGTTTCTTTAGCTTTGCTGGTCGTCTTGACGCTAATTTCGGGCGGAAATCGAGCTCCCGAAGCTTCCCACCAACTCCAAATCCATTTCCCGGTGCCTGCCAAACGCATTTGGCTAGCGTTTCAGCACATCTGAGGCTCCATGNATGCCGTCCCTAAACCCGAAAATCCTGCTGCAGATGCTTCACTTTGGTCTCCAAGGCCTCAAAATGCATTTTTCTAGGCTTGGAAAGCGCATTTAGGAGCTTCTTCAGCTTTGCTGGTGAGCTCTCCGACCAACACCAAACGCATTTCTCGAGCCCTCTTAATCTCATTTGGCCCTGGTTTCAAAACTGGAGCTCCATGCCACCCTTAAACCCGAAATTCGTGCTGCGAATGCTTTAGTTCCAGGAAGCCCCAAATGCATCGCAACAGGCTTGGAAAGCGCATTTAGGAGCTGCTTCAGCTTTGCTGGTGTTCCTGGCCCCATTCCCCGAAGCAAATTCGAGTTCCCCAAACCCCCCGACCAACCCCAATTGCATTTCTGGAGGCCTCCTAAACGATCCTAAACACCCCTACACCCGAAAGCGCAGCCACTCATAAACCGCTCGAACCAGTTTCTTTCGTTCAATGTCCCCATCTGCAGTTCTGTCAGCTTTTCCGGCCCCTTCATGCGAGCCCAACGACAGCCATTCCGCTGTCGGGGTTGTTCAATGGGATTATTCAAGCAACACCCACAAGAGATGATCCGCACAGGCAAAGATCAGCATATTCAAACGCATTCGTTGATCATGGTGCGAACGATTCCTTGTGGCATGACTTCCAAGACAAGATCCTTGGTCAATCAAACTACACAACGCCTACGCCAAAGCTATTGCTGGACATGTGCTTTCGTTTGCAACAACATGGATGGGCTTAGAGCACCTTCCTGCCATTTCAGCGTTGAACTAGCAGCATATGCCAACCCCACCGCTGCCCGAGGCCTTGGGGGTGCTGTGGGCCTGGTGCAACTTGGCATCAGCAACCGAAGTCACGAGCAGTTCTAAGGTTTAGGATTGTTGTGGTGGGGTGGTGCAGTTTACGCATTGAAGACGGAACCTTTTTTGGTTCGGCCAATGCTTGTAAGTTTCATCAAAACCGCACCTTAGTGTCACAGCGGGCTGGGTTTTTCAAACACGCTCTCCCGCTATGTCCAAGGCTGGTCTCGCTGCTCCGCGGCGGCGGATGGCTCGAAGATGGCGTGGTGCAGGCAGCACCTCATACATCGTTTTTACGCATTTGCATGCATGTTGTCATGGTCAACACTGTCATGTTCAATGCGAGAAACGGTACCCTGCCGTGACCAATCACAACACCATCTCAGCATGACCATTGTCATGATGTGTGTGCACGGACGCACGCACGCACACGTGCGCACAGAGACAGGCACAAACAGACATTCGCTGACATTGGGTGAGGAGTTTTAATTTCTTCAGCGCAGGTTCTTGAACACCGCCTGGATGATAATGTTGTTGAGTTTGAGCCGGTGTTGAATGGTAAATCCAGCGGAATGCTTGACGATTGATAAACTCATTGGTATATGATGAACATACCCTCGTTTTGTTCAGGGTGTAGGATGGTGGCTCCCGGCAGCCCATGGGGCTTTGACTTGGTCAGATAGGCTTGACCAAGTAGAAGGCATGTCGGACCATGGCTTTATGATCGGACATGAAAACCACGAACTACCCCGGAAGCGCGCGTATCCGACCCTACAAAAAGGGTCGGGGACACTGGATCCAGAAGGGCCCTAGGAACTTCCAGCAACTTCGTGGGTGTTGATCAATCAGACACCCAGGCATGCAGTCAGACAGACGGACGCATAGAGGCAACCCTGGAAAAGCGTGGTGCACTTGCATTGTCCCCTCCGTCTGAAGTATGCGCATCATGCTTCCAATAAGATAAACACTTCAAGGGTATTTGCTCTGTTTGCATCGTTTTTTTCCGTGCGGTTTGCTCACCATGCGCCCTAAATCCCGATTCTTTTTGCCACCGGAACCCTGCACGCGCCTTGGAAGACTTGCTATCAACAATCCGAAACCCCCGTGGGAGTTACCGCGAAACCCTCAAAGGCTAAGGCGGCTAAGCCCTCTTGTTCCCACAGTGCGGCAAACCCTAAACCCTACAAGACTCAGTACCCCGAAACCCTGCAAGGACTCGCTGATTGACAAAAAACCCAAAAGCACCCAAGGGAAAGATGATGGACTTGCTGCTAGGAGATGCTGGAACCCCAATTTCTCCAAAGGCTAGATTCTGAAAGGCTTGTCACGAGAAATTCGAAGCTTTTGCGGGAGTGACTGGTCGCCAGAAGCACAAGCCCTCCTAGAAGATGCTGCGCGGTGTGGGAAGCCCGATAACCCAAAAAGGCTAAACTTTGAAAGGTTGAGCCTGAAAAGTCGTGATTGGTTGCAGAATTCCAAAACCCATTCCTTTGTTGCCACGAGAGGCTCACGGCCAATGAAGCTCCGTACTCAAAAACGGCTGGATCCAAGGCGTCCAAAAATTTCACACTAAGCATCAAAGGTGCGACCGAGTCCACACTTGCAGCAGGCGAGAACCCCACTCCCAAGCAGCACAAACTCATGACAGAATCCCCAACGTCGGAACTGAACATCTAGCCCTATCACGGCAACTCCACAGTCGCAATGCCAGCAGCAAAAATTGGCAAAACACAGCAACAGATGTAAACAGTGCTTTGAATCGAAGCACGAAGCAACACCGACAGAAGCAGTACAACTGCTACTCACGAAACTCTGCACCCAGTGCAGCATCTTCGAACTGTGCATTCTCGACGTGGCACTTAAGGTTGAGTGATTGCTGTTTAATCATGCTTCAACAAGGGAGATTGAAGAAGCCAGCCCTGCCTGCAGGATGACGCAGGGTTTCCGGATTCGACCATTCGAGCCCTTGATGTCGAGAAGCCGGTGCACGAGAGGCCTCTTGAGGGGTAGGTCGGTGGGTGGTATTACGGCGACAATATGGGCTACCAGAGCAGGTTGTTAAGGCCGCGTTGAGATTGAACAGCTATGATTGGGACTGGGAGTGCTGTTGGGCCCAATTCAGAAGAAGCGACGAAGGTGTTGTGCAAGCCCACGACAACTAGCGCCTAGCTGCTACTCACTGCCGGAAGTACTTGGATGTTCTCCACACCAGGATGCAAAGCCCGTCTCGAAAACTTCCATGCCTACCCACCAAAAGCCCGAGAGCGCGAATTTTCGCCACGAGGCATCCCCAGAACCAGGCGCCGGAGGTTGGGCGGGTTCGGCTGTGGGGTTTGCAGCAGGTGCTGCCGCAAGCTGGAGCTCCAGGACGCTGGCTGTCATTGGTTTTGTGCTTTTCTTCTGCGGCCTGATAGTTGAGAGGCAAGGTAAGAAGACCTCATCCGAGATTCGGGGCTGTCGGGATTGGCCTCCAGGTGCCGACACTACCGCTTCGACTGCCACAAGGCTTGGCGACCCTACAGAGCTCACTTGCCTTCTGCCGATCTGCCAGCTGCACAAGGATACGGCTCCCCGTTTGTTTATCCTTGAACACACGGACGGAGCTGGGCACAGGCTAAAGTCTGTGCTGGAAGCAATAGCCATTTCATGGAGGAACAACATCAATTTTGGAGGCCTTGTTGGCCAGCTGTGGCCCCTTACAGACCAGCACATCAACATTCGTGTGGTGGTGGACGCGGTTTTTGGAGCAGGGGCTTCGCAGAAGCTCTATATCTACAATATCACAAACAAGCCGCGATTCCAATTCAAGTTCAATGATGTGCGAGCCCTCGAAGCCCAGGTGCAGCTGGCACGACCCTCCGCAGCTTTGTTTTGCCAAGCCGTGAACGAGTGGACCTGCCCTCAGTCCTCAGCTTCACCAGAATCTAGACGAAGTTTAAATTGTCGCTGCAGTTTTGTCGTTTTCAGCTAAGGGGCTATGACCGCAGCGTGCCTGCCAGCGACTATTTTCCTGGCTGGCTGAGAGACCAGATGCGGAAGCACCTGGATTTGCAACCGCTCGTCTTTGCCAGTGGCAAGATCTCGGTTGTGATGCACCTGCGACGCGCAGATCTGGAAAGGAGCGACACGCG
>BGNK01000236.1:53171-69354 GCA_003297005.1 Symbiodinium sp. clade A Y106 | reverse complement strand
GAACTGGGTCAACGGGAAGGATCAACAGCGGAGCAGCTACCGAACCGAGCTGGCCAAGTGCGTAGGGCATGCCAACAAGGACCGCAAGTCTGGTCTCACAGGAGCTGTGACGGGGACGAATTTGGTGTCCCAGCAGGATCCATCGGCGTGCAAGTTGCAGGCAGGTGCTGACACTTCGCAGGGACCACAAGCATCAGTTCCATGGGGGTGGGAGTCAGGGATTAGTTTTAAGCTTGAGCCGACATGTTTCGATGCTTGCTAGGTCTGCAACATGCGCGACCCGTCAGCCCCGAAGCTTTACATCCTCGAGCACACAGACGGCGCAGGGCACAGGATGAAGTCCATCTTGGAAGCTATTGCTTTGTCATGGAGAAACAAGCTGAACTTCGGAGGTCTCATTGGCCAGCTGCAGCCACTAACAGACCAACATATCAACTTCCGTGTGGTGGTGGACGCCATCTTCGGGCCAGATGCTTCCAGAAACTTCTTCATCCACAACATCAGCAGCAAGCCCACTTTCACTGAGGTGCCAAGTGCCCGTGAGCTGGAGGCAAGACTGTCCAGTTTCCAACCTGGCACTCTGGTTTATTGCCATGCCGTGAATGAATGGCCGTCGCCTCAGCCATGTCAGGCACACTGTCAGCACGTAGCAAACGGCCCGGCCTGCCGTTTTCAGTGTTTCAAGTGTTTTGCGCACGCTAAGGGGCTATGACCGCAGCGTGCCTACCAGCGACTATTTTCCCGGCTGGCTGAGAGACCAGATGCGGAAGCACCTGGATTTGCAACCGCTCGTCTTTGCCAGTGGCAAGATCTCGGTTGTGATGCACCTGCGACGNGGCTGGCTGAGAGACCAGATGCGGAAGCACCTGGATTTGCAACCGCTCGTCTTTGCCAGTGGCAAGATCTCGGTTGTGATGCACCTGCGACGCGCAGATCTGGAAAGGAGCGACACGCGCGCTACCCCTGATGATTACTACTATGGACTCGCAGAGGAGATCAAGAAGCTTCTGCCAGCCGAGGACCTGGATTTCCACGTCTGGAGCTCACCGAAGAACATACCGGCGTTCGACTATCACTTCTGGAAATCTGAGGACTTTGATGGGTATCGTCAGCGCGGTATGACGGTTCACTTGGACGAGAAGATTGACGACAACGACGACATGCTGAAAGCCTGGGTCCANGCGTTCGACTATCACTTCTGGAAATCTGAGGACTTTGATGGGTATCGTCAGCGCGGTATGACGGTTCACTTGGACGAGAAGATTGACGACAACGACGACATGCTGAAAGCCTGGGTCCACATGTCCAGGGCGGACATCTTCATTATGTCTCAAAGCTCCTTCTCGATGGTTCCGGCATACATGTTATGTTTGACGCATTAGAAGGGCAGGTTGTAGCTGAGCGGAGAGCTGAACTGGGTCAACGGGAAGGATCAACAGCGGAGCAGCTACCGAACCGAGCTGGCCAAGTGCGTAGGGCATGCAAAACAACGATTCGGACGATTGGTCTAACGGGCCTGGAAGCGTACACCTTTCCTTCAATTGGGAGGGGAGGGGGGGGTGATTGAGTCTGGTGTAAGTCACGGCTTCTGCACTCGGATTACATTACATCTGGCTTCTCGGAACCTACACGTTTCTGGGGTATCACGGCTTCTGGCTTTTGGATTCTGGGAAGAGATGTATATGATACTTCTTGATCCCCGCTCCATTTCTGCAGTATATCAGAACAGAAGATCCCCAACACTGCAATTGAGAACGAGTGGTCCAACCTGAACGTGTCGAAAACAGCAATGTTGCAACATCCCAATCCTTAACACAAGGGGGAACGCATCTTGTTTGAGAATCCAACCAATAGTTTCGCCGTCTTGTGTTTGTAATTCGTCACAGACGCCATCCGCAAACTCAGATTCGTAGGTTGTACCCAAATCCAAGCATTTACGCTGGTGTCGGTTTCGGGTCGAAGTCATAAACTGCGAGAAGCCAAAACAGAAAGCTTAAGCGACCTTAAGCAAGGACGACCAGCACAAGCGCAGCAGAATGGCTTGAGGTTGATTGTGTCGCACGTTGTGTAGTCGGAACGGTGGAGCTGACACGAGCCGATCTGCGCAGATGGAAGATGGAAGCCTTGAGTCGGCTTTTTAAGTAAGTCTTGAGCGAAGTTCGATTAGAAGCCGCCACCTTCCAGACATCGTCTGGCCAGTCTGGCATGGAAGACACCCTGGAGCCACCGTGTCTACAAGGCAGATAAAGTCACATAAAAATTGGCTTCATGCCCTGAGCTAGCTTGCGGGTTATGCACATACAGATATAGATGATACGATATGTCATTCAAGTATCTGTATATATATATATATATATGTATATATGTATATATGTATATTTGAGAAGCAGACTACTGTCAAATGCACATGCGTTGTCTCCTGCTGCACATTCACATGGACATATACGACGTTATGAACGTAGATAGATAGACTCACTGACTGGTAGGCAGGCAGACAACCACCAGACTGAGAGATAGACCAGAAAGGTACAGGTAGACATAGAAATTCGGTCGAATGAAAATTCCTGCGCTTGGTTTAATACTTTCTTCTTATCGGGTTAAACGATCTGTCTTAAAAAATGAGATTAACTACGATCACTGTATACACATATATACACATTTTAAAACAAATTTAAGGGAATTCTATATATATATATAGACATGATATTTTTGTATATAGAAAATTCAAAAAAATCATAAATAATATGATTGAAATTTTAGAAAACCATATATTTATATTAGAATATTTCTACCGATTCCTAGCTAGCCTGGATTCAAAAATATTTATATATAATATTTACATCATATCTTAGTTTCCGAAAATTAGGAATACTTTATTTTGGTGTCTTTATAATAAGGTACTTATTATTTAAGGTACTATGTTAGGGTCCCTTATTTTCGGAAATTCTTATATGAATCGAAATACTATATAATTAATTGGTTGGATTTGAAAATTTGTTATATAGTTATTTCGTATGGTTAAAATCTAGTAAATTTTTAATATCACGAATATTTATTTCTCTCTCGTTACATAAATTTTGGTAATTTTAAGAATCTCGTCGTATTAAAATTGGGCGAAATTAGGGATGGTTTTGCTCTAATTGGTGGCGAAGGTGATATTTCGTTGGTGCTAGTATACTAATTGTCGTATCGAATTTATGTGCTCAACTTTCTATATTGGAATCGATTTGATAGTTATCCGTACTCATACATTAATCTTACTTCGTGACAGAGATATATTTATTGCGTTTAATTAGTGATCGATGGGAGGCTTTTGGAGTCGGATTTCAAAGGATTTTGAGAATGTTGCAGAATCTAGGAATTACTTATAGTTAGAATCTGAGGTTGTTGCGACTAGTCGCTAACTTAAATCTCTTAGAATCTATTATAGGAAATCATTATATTGAGGATTTGTATGAAGGATCTGCATGATGAATTTAAAGATAATGACGATATACGATCTATCTTAAATTTATTTGATAGAGGTCGCTTGCTTGCCATCCGATTATAGCGTTATGAAGTAAAGTTGTTTGGACAAAATTCCATGGCCGACGATACCGAAAGTTGTTGCTCTAGCTTTGACCTCAGAGTCGGCGAATTTCTGATTTTCGCGTCTCAAGGTTCGGAGCCTAGCTCTACATCTAATTATGAAGAAATGTCCGAGGCCCTCGCATGCGAGGGTTTCGAGATACTCGAAGCGCATATGAATTACAGAAATCATAGAATTATTGAAGGAAGCCAAGCAGAAATTGGAAGGTTTCCGTGCGTATTATCAACCCGGTAAGATCTGCCAGCGGGGAGCAAGTAGAGGGAGACCAGCTTCCGATGCGAAGCATGGAATTCGGAGTCCGGCAGCAGTTATGATATCTGTAGCGAGGATTTCGTACCGGGAGCTCCGCATGACTGGAGGTCGAGACTTGGTGATCTATGAACGATCTCGAGTATAGGGAGCTTTGGAACCTTTAATTTTCTTGATTCTTTCTTGCATCGGGCTGAGGCTCGAATCCTAGAAGGATCGAATATTGCTTGATATGTCCCCCTTGGACCTTATCATAATTGTTGCATCAGTGGAGTATAGGAGCATATCTGTCCTTCTCAGATGTTGGTTCGAGGCGAATATGGCGGGGTTCCTGCAAGGAGCGGCTTCCCCTATAGTGCCTTCATCGGTTTGAGCATCCGAATCTTCAGGCAAATTGTGCCGGCATCCATCTCTCAGCCATGGCTGCTACTTCGAGTCCGAATCTTACATCTGATAATATTAAGACTTTGGAAGATCCGCTGCCTATATAGAGGAAGGCAGGATTCATTTCGATTCGTTGGGTGACCCCGGCTCCGTTATTATAATATTGAGGCGCGGGTTGGGCCTCCCACCGTGAAATTCCGATGGCGATGCCTTGCGAAGCAAATGCTCAGCAGGCGCACAAGTAATCATATCTGGAATAAGATGAAGCAAATCCGACCAGTCGTTCTCTCTGAATTTGAATGATTTCGTTTCAATCACCGAGCTTCGAGCATATATTCACCGGATATAAGGCAAATATTGAAATTTATCTATCTATTAATTGTCTCACCACTTCCTTTTGACTCGATTTGATATAGACTTGATAGGACCGATAAGATAGATCCGTCATGTAGAAGGATAATCTTACAAAGATAAATCGAGAAAGATATGAAAGATAAATCTGCAAAGATAAATATAGAAAGATAGATCTGCAAGGATAGATTTGGAAAGATAAGTCTATAAAGAAAGCTCTAAACGTATAGGCTTATAAAGATATATTTTAAATCTAAAAGCATAGAATTGCAAAAATAGATCTATGAAGATAGAAAGATAATGCAAAAAATAGATCTAGAAGAATAAGTCTGCATAGATAGATTTGGAAGAATAAGCCTGCAAAGATAGGTTTGGAAAGATAGACCCATAAAATATAGATGTAGAAAATTAGGTTCGCAAAGATAGAATTTGAAATATAAGCCTGTATAATTAGATTTGGAAGAATAGAATTATAAAAGGATAGATTTGGAAAGATAGACCTAGAAAAAAAAATTCAGAAATATTAATTTGAAAGAATAAGTCTGCATAAAAAGATTTGGAAAGATAGGTCTGCAAATAGATATTTGGAAGAATAGGCCTGTGGAAAGATAGATCTGAAAGGTCAAATTTGGAAAGGTAGATCTATAAAAATAGATTTAGAAGAATCATTCTGCAAAGATAGATTTCGAAAAATAGACCTACAAAAATAGATTTGGAAGAATCGTGAGAAATCTTCAAAGATAGATTTGGAGTGGAGAAATCGATCGACAAGGATAGATTTAGAAAAACTGAATTTGAAAGATATCTGCAAAAATAATTTGGGAGGAATAAAGCTAATATGATAAATTAAGAAAGATAGATCTATAAAGATAAGTATCCAATCAAATATATTATTATATTATTAAATTGAAAATTAGTTTTCAGAAATTTCTATTGCAACTAAATATGTGGCGGCGCGATCCGTCGCCTCTAAAAGAAAAATTTAATAATTCGAAATTATTTCTTTATTTCTTATATATTTGCATTTTTTCCTATTTTGATATTTCATTTTCTTATTATGAGTTAGAAGGAGATTTTGACCTATCGGTGCGTATCGACGTACCTATGTTATGAGATCTCTCATCCAAGGAGGGTACGATTTGATATAGGAATCGGCGTATGTATGATGAGAGATCTCATATCATTGGGGGGTACGATATGTAGGGGGTACGATTTGCACGGGCGTCGGCGCGTATATGTTGTGAGATCACGTATCATAGGGGTACGATTTGATATGAATATCGGCGTGTCCATTCTATGAGATCTTATATCTAAGGGGGTGCGATTTGATACGGGCATCGGAATGTATATATTGTGAGATCTTTCATCATAGGGGGTACAATGTGTGACGGGCATCGGCGTGTCTATTTTAAGAGATCATATATCCAAGGGGGGTACGATTCGTTACGGGCATCGGCGTCTGGATTCGAAGGGCTCACAGAGTCATTTACGATATTTGGAGATGTGATATCAAGTGGGGGGCTGGATCTGACGCTGGGATCTTGCCTACATGCCGGGCTGCCTGAATCGCAACGGACCAGGGTCACAGGATCCATCAAGTCTTTCGAATGGGACATGCTACGCATTCCCGCTTGCTTCCAGGCCTTCGGCCTCTCCAGTCTTTGTCGCTTCTATGTGAAGTCCGAACAGAGCTCCTTCTTTACAAGGTCCTGCAACCCTGAAACCAATCCGGGCGGCTTTGAATCATTTTTTCGGCACCTCAATTCGTCTTGCGGTACTAGTGTCTGTCCAATGATGTCGTGGCTGTCGATGCGAGGTGCTCGTGTGTCAGCCTACCCGCCTGTGGTGGAAATGCAGGGCCCGGAACCCTAGACCCAAACCTGTTGTTGCTTTCTGCCGAAGTCCCTCTTGCACCTGCGACTCGTTTAGGTTTCGGGAACCCGAAACTCTCCATCGGACTTCCCTAAGTTCCAAAGCCACGGAGAAAAACACGCAGGACTCAGAAGAAGCTTGGAAGCATATCTACGAGCGCGATCTCATCTGGACGAGCTGGTGCTTGTTTTGTCGCCGCGCCTCCACCAGCAGCGACATTACCAGTGATTACCATTCCAGTTGAACGGAACGCAAACTTCAGCACGCATGGAAAGCGCCCTCGTGCAGTGGAGATTCGCTCCTTCTCGCGCTGCTTCCGGGTCTTGTTGACGTATGCCGGGCCTGCACAAACTTCGAACCCTTTCGCGGGTCAAACTCTGAATGCATAGCCCCCAGCCTAGATCCCCAAGAGCTTCCAATCTTAAATCGTGGGCACTTTTGAACTCGGAGCTCTCAGCCCCCAAACCACAAAGTCTTACGCCTTAAGAACGCTCAAGCTTCGGAACCTTTCGAGAGGCTCTGTCTGGAGAGACAAACGGGAGAACAGCCTGCACATTTTAAAACACTGCCATTCTGCCACTAGGTGCCTCGATTGCAACCCAGGTCAAAGAAACTGATAAAGACACAAGTGAAGCCATGTACTTGACCTGACTTCGTGGCCTGGCCCGCATTCGACTAGCAGCTAGCATGGATCAAGGGCTTTTGAGTTGGTGCTAGGACTGCCACCACATGAGAACTGCAGATACCCGGTAAGGTGCCCCCGACCGCCCCCCCCAAGTGCCGACGGGATCCCCTTGGAACACATTATTTCGGAGTCCATGAAGCGCACATGTCATAGGATGATGATCCGGCAACCAATCTACCTAAACACAGGTATCCGCAACTGAGGCAAAATTTAACTTGACGATGACATGAGCGAAATGCTTGTGCTCACCAAGGTGGTGCCCAATGCCTCACGCACACCGGGATGCTTGAGGTCATGCACCCAGTCTGGATTCTTCAGAAGGTACCTACATTAAGGACTTTTCTGGGAAAGCACTGGCACAGCGGCGCCCACCTGCTGCACCTTGTGCCATGACAGTCCTGATGCATTGGCAGGTGACGCCAGCAACCCGTTGCTGATATAGATCCTTGACTAGCCATAAAAGCCCTGTCCATGTGGAATCCAGGACCAAGATACTGTTTTACATGGCGACTATGAATGAACTTCAGGATCTACATGGCATGTACAAGTTTTCCTTGATCCCACAACCCCGAATGATACCCAAAACCCCAAACTCAATATGCCAACATCCCCAACCCCTAAACTCTGAGCCCTACACCGACGCGGAATGTCCTTGTTGTGCTGGCAATCGCCTTCGCACCGGCCATGTCGGCTACGCACCAGCCTTAGCATTGCTTTTGACCCGTGGGAATCTGTGCGGAAGTGGAAGCGTTTCAGGCTTGTAAGGCTCAGCAAATGGCTTTGAAGACGATGTCAAAGCGCAAGCAGGGCAATCTGAATGTGGACTTGTGGTGATGTGAACTGTTGCAGGGCGTGAAGCATTGCGAAGGTACGGTTCTGGCGCCATTTTTGGGTGCGCAGACTCTCGTTTTGCGTCTCAGTACTTCAGCGAAGGCAGCAACAGCGGCTGCAGTTGATCTGCAGAGACAGCACAAATAGCAAATTCAACCTTCCAAATCCTAGTCCCACTCCAGACTGCAACTCTTTAAGGCCAGACACCATTCAACCGCAGACGACGAACACTTTGAGCTGGCTATGCAATCCAGGCCGACTCCAAACTCCAAACGAGCAACAAATCGCAAAACCATTCTTCACCTCCAAACTTTCGATGGTTTCGAGCCAGCTCGAACGAGCTGCCTCCTTGAATCTTGAGCGTACGGGGAAGGGCGTTGCGGTGAGCCTCCTGCAGGCTGCGAACTAAGCAAAGACATGACAAGAGCTTAGCATGTGGAGGAAGCACTACATGCACTCAGCTGTTCACAATTTTGTCCCACTGTTCAAAGTCTTAGCTTGCAGGTTACATCATGATGTTGAGCAAGTCACATCGTGACGCTGAACTCCAGTTGGCTTCACCAAGCTTTAGAAGCCACTCGTACTGTAAGCGTCGAAGCAGTTAGCTTCTGTAGACTGCATGTTGGTGGGCGCAAGTCTGCCGCTGGGCAGTTCGAACCTCAGAGTTCAGGTGAACTGCACACCACGAAATAACCAAAAGGCTACTATGCGAGGCGAGCACTAGCTTGTAAACAGCGGAAAGCAAAGCAGGTGAAAGACGTAGAGCACAACTTCCTTTTTTCTCGGCTTGCCGGAAAGTAGGTGTCCGCAGCTCCTGTGCCGGGCTCCGGTCTTGGACCGAGAGGCAGCCGGTCTTTGAAAGCGAAAGCAGCTAGCTGTGCGGTCACCTTATGCCCGTGTCGTATGTCGTAAAGCAAAAGCGTAAAACGCCCAGAAGATACGTAGAAGCAAGAAAAGCGGGCTTGACCGTAAAGGTGGCAACAGCTGCTGTGCAAAGCCCGTGGAGTGGGTGGGCGGGAAAAGACAAGCTGAAGCTGACTGCTGCTTTCGTGGTGTGCTGCTGCTTGAGAGGGCGGCGCGGAGATGAGTTCACCGAAACAACCCTGAGTAAACACAGGAACCGTTCAGGTGAACTGCACACCACNTTCGTGGTGTGCTGCTGCTTGAGAGGGCGGCGCGGAGATGAGTTCACCGAAACAACCCTGAGTAAACACAGGAACCGTTCAGGTGAACTGCACACCACGAAATAACCAAAAGGCTACTACGCGAGACGAGCACTAGCTTGTAAACAGCGGAAAGCAAAGCAGGTGAAAGACGTAGAGCACAACCTCCTTTTTTCTCGGCTTGCCGGAAAGTAGGTGTCCGCAGCTCCTGTGCCGGGCTCCGGTCTTGGACCGAGAGGCAGCCGGTCTTTGAAAGCGAAAGCAGCTAGCTGTGCAATCACCTTATGCCCGGGCAAGAAACTGGCAAGCCGAGACCTCGCCTGCAAAGCCCCGGAAAGAAAGTGGTTGAGAGCTCATGCTACTTGCGCTTTTTGGACCCACGATTCGTGGGTCCAAGCGTGTGTGGAGCAGGTAGCTCCCAAAGCAAAAAGGTGTCAGCCGGGAAGAGAGCCACTTCAAAGCGAACATCCCAGAACTCACGCAATGATAGCTCGATGCGGTCTGCAGGGAGAAAGTGTGCTGGAAGTGGGGATGTGCCGTCCCACCTCGAAAGCAGGTCTGCGTCGTCGTTCTTTTCACCAGCTATGTGGCTGCAGTCCAGAGTGATGCCCGTAATAGAGCTCCACATTGAAAGTTTGCGCACAAAAAGATTAAGAGGCAGATTGGAAGTGTAAAGCTTGTTACAGACCGACTCAGCCCCACTATTATCACTCAAAGCGGGTAATGCGATAGCCAAGCGGCCAGAACCTTGTGACTTCCAGAAAGCGAGTAAGAGGAAGCACTGTGCCAGTGTCTCATAGCTGGAAACATCAAGGTTGGCGTCTGCTTGCATAGGTAATCCCAAAGCTGTAAAATCGTGTACATTGTAGCGGTGAGAAAACCAGATAAGCTTGTCGGACGGTAAGCGAAGCCAGCCGCCCACACCACAATCGTGGGCCTTGCCAAAAGCATCAGCTGCTGAGGAAACTGCCGAGGTGGTGGCCGGTCGAAGTGGTCTCGGTCCTCGGCTGCAGCCAAGTGGGTGAAGAACTCGAGGGTTTCCCTGCTGTCCTGAGACAAGCGGCGTTTGGAAGACGTGGGGTCTGCCACTCTAAGCCAGATACGCTTTGTACTCACCGGTACCAGCGCCAGGTCGGCCTTGCTCTGCAGGGACCGGTGCCTGGCTGAAAGCAGGGTCGAACCAGCATCGATCCCTGTGCCTGGTGGGTTGTCCGTAAAGCGCAGTCTTTCATCCAGAAAAGCATGAAGACCTGGCCAAAAGGTAGGGCTGACACTCACGTTCGTGCCCAGGGGCCTGTGCATATCATCGTATAAGCTGCAAAGCCATGGGCGCAAAGCTGGAAACCCGTGAAGAATCCATTGGAGAAGACCCAGCAGTCTATCAAGCTGTTTCCGGCTCACGAGCCTGTGGTGGAGACACTCCTGAAGCTGAAGTAAAAGCTTGATTCGTTTCGCCTCAGGCAGAGTAAAGCACTCCGCACCAAAGTTGATTTCCCAGCCTATCCACGTGATGGCGGGTCCTAGTTGAAGCTTGCGCCAGCTGAGCGGTATCCGGAAGCAGCTACAGAAAGCTAGTATGAGTGCTGCGGTAAGTGGGAGCACTTTTTCGTTCTGCCAGGGAAGGAGATCGTCTACGTACAGCATGAGTACGTGAGATATCTAAATAAGCAGATGGAGGCACCTTGTGAAAAACCCGCCTAAGCGGGAGAACCAGTGCGACGAGAAAGTGGCGCCGAAAGGACAGACTCTTAAAAGAAAAGTCGCTCTTGCTGGCGTAGGCCCAGAAGGCCCTTGTCGCGCTCACGGACCAAAGCGGTTTTGTGGGCGCCTTTGACATCCAGGCTAAACACTTTACAGCTTGTTCAGCTGTGGGCGTGCAGACGACGGTGCTGCCAATGCGGCCTTGGCCAGACCGCTCAAACGCGTGGCATGTGACCCACTTATGCAGAGACTGCAAGTGGGCTCGTGGCAGAGAGGCCGCTTCAGCTTCGCAGTCAGGGTGGCATCAAACCCAGCAGGATGACTCCTGGAACCAATCCGGCTGGGAGGACACCGCTTGGGGTCAGAACTGGGGGGGCCGCTCGTGGTACCAATGAGCCCCCTCCCGCTTTTACAGGAANTGGCATCAAACCCAGCAGGATGACTCCTGGAACCAATCCGGCTGGGAGGACACCGCTTGGGGTCAGAACTGGGGGGGCCGCTCGTGGTACCAATGAGCCCCCTCCCGCTTTTACAGGAATCGCTCACTTTTGGGCAGCGACAAGCACGTCGCTTTGCTGCCCCGCTTGGGCTGGCGGTATGCAACCCGCCGCTTTTTCAATCATTACGCTCGAGCATCCGCTTCCCGCTGAAAAATGAACACTTCCGCTGGATGTCTTTGAACTCTCATAGTGCAGGTTTGCCAAGCACCGCTGCACTCCAACGAGGATACTCGCATGCCCGCTTGGCTCGAGCACACGCTTTGTGTTCTACGGGGGAGACGGCACCCGCTGGGCCCAGCTGTTCATGAAAATTTTCCTTCAACAAACGCCTGCACATCAAGTAGCATGGACATTAGCACTGACAACCGTGAGGCAAAACATGCAACAAGGAAATTGGGAGTAAACTTCCATGCATGCACGAANTCCTTCAACAAACGCCTGCACATCAAGTAGCATGGACATTAGCACTGACAACCGTGAGGCAAAACATGCAACAAGGAAATTGGGAGTAAACTTCCATGCATGCACGAAATGGTTTAACCGTTTAACCATGCAAAAGTGCACAAGGGTGTTCATGAAATTTCAATCACCCCGCCAAAATTCGCCTACATCACGAGGACGAATTTTCCATTGAAATGGAAGTGCAAAAGTCACAAAGACTNATCACCCCGCCAAAATTCGCCTACATCACGAGGACGAATTTTCCATTGAAATGGAAGTGCAAAAGTCACAAAGACTGTACGATGCCTCACACAGGTTGCCAACATGTGTATCAGTCCACACTACACACGATGCGCACACACACTGTCTGCTGTCATTGAGCGCGCTGCAGTACGCAGTCCGGGCTCGAGTCGGATGCGCAGCGTATTAGCTGAGCAATCAACTGACTTTGTCTGTACAACTACTAGTACGCTACCCTACAGGCTACTTCACCGAGGGAAGCGGACCCCAAAGTTCAAGAGTCATCATGAGCATTATTCAAGAACCGTTAAGGAGTCACGTTCGCGTGATTACATCAAGTTGGTATCCAAGAAGATGAAAGTACACTCATCTCGAGTGCACACACATGCAACGCAGGTCACATGGAGCTGCGTGTCGGCATGGCCAAAATGGCCTGGACTTCGGNGTGATTACATCAAGTTGGTATCCAAGAAGATGAAAGTACACTCATCTCGAGTGCACACACATGCAACGCAGGTCACATGGAGCTGCGTGTCGGCATGGCCAAAATGGCCTGGACTTCGGACTTTGTTGCGAAATTTTCCCCAAAGCATTTTCATCAAGATACAGTCATAAGAACCATTTAGGAACCATAAGACATCAAGTGAGCTAAGGGCTTACAGATGCGATTTTGCACAAATGCGGCATGCAGTGTATCCGCGCACTCGCGCCTCGGCAAGGCCGANACAGTCATAAGAACCATTTAGGAACCATAAGACATCAAGTGAGCTAAGGGCTTACAGATGCGATTTTGCACAAATGCGGCATGCAGTGTATCCGCGCACTCGCGCCTCGGCAAGGCCGACACGGTCGATGTTGTCAGCACCGTTCAGCCCAGTGCATCCACGCTTCACGTGAAAGCACTTTCCTTTGCGACATGTCACATACACAATTGTCTCATTGGGCGGAATTGCAACACCTGGCCNCTCTTGCTGCACACAGCTGCTTGAAGATGAAGACGCAGGTCTAGGATCAGCGGGATTGTCACCACTGCCACATGGTACATCAGGCTTTGGCGAATCGCAAGTTTCATGATCATGAGCATTGAGCATCAGCACTAGGATCCTCCTTTGCAGTTTGGTGTTTGCCTTTCAAGGTCACGCCATGCACACGGTTGCACGCACAGCATTGCAACAGCAGTATGGTCCACGGCGCTGCAACCAGNCCATGCACACGGTTGCACGCACAGCATTGCAACAGCAGTATGGTCCACGGCGCTGCAACCAGAAACCCAGCTATGGAAGCTGACGCCCACGGATGTTCAACCAGAACTGCGATTGCTTCGTAGAACCACAGCTCAAACTGCACCTGCAACACGTTGTTGCCATCATCATCACATCCTTGCAAAAGCACTCGTGTTTCGTAGCTGTGCTAGTGTTCGTCTTAGTGAGCTTGAGCGCTCCACACACGCACTCCTTCAAGAATTGGGCTCATAGAAGGGCTCAAGGCGTCTGCAAGATTAAGCACCACAGCGATGCGGAGAGCTTGTGCCAACACTGTCTTCTGAGTGGCATGCGCCACACGCTGCTGGAGTCTCCTGACCTGAAGCTTCACAGCAAGCTTGGACTCCATTTCAGNCCACAGCTCAAACTGCACCTGCAACACGTTGTTGCCATCATCATCACATCCTTGCAAAAGCACTGCACAAAGCATCGACACGATCACAAGCAGAATCACTCGAACTGCGCTCCACACACTCACTCCTTCAAGAATTGGGCTCATAGAAGGGATCAAGGCGTCTGCAAGATTAAGCTCATTAAGCACCACAGCGATGCGGAGAGCTTGTGCCAACACTGTCTTCTGAGTGGCATGCGCCACACGCTGCTGGAGTCTCCTGACCTGAAGCTTCACAGCAAGCTTGGACTCCATTTCAGNTGAGTGGCATGCGCCACACGCTGCTGGAGTCTCCTGACCTGAAGCTTCACAGCAAGCTTGGACTCCATTTCAGAGTGTTCAGACACTCCGACACGGCTGCACTTGTTATCGCAGTCAACGACACACAGAAGATAGAGCAAGCACAGGATGCGCTCTCGGGAGAGTGCCTTTGTGCCAATGTCTGCAATGTTTCTCAAAGTGTTGATTCCCGAAATCGTCATGTAGTTGTCACGGGCACGNTGTCTGCAATGTTTCTCAAAGTGTTGATTCCCGAAATCGTCATGTAGTTGTCACGGGCACGCTCTTGCACCCAGAGGAGTTTCCCATCGAGATGGCGAGTCCGTCCTACACCCTGACGAGTGACAAGGGATTTGGCACTGGTGGAATCAATGTATGTGCATCGAAGGATGGGCTTGCCTAAGCAGAATTCAATGGCATTGGAAACGTAGATGAGGTCGCAAAGGCCACTCACGTATGCACCGTACTCACTCTCGCAAGAGGAGAGGCTCACGGACTTTTGAGTCCTCGAGCTCGTCGCCAAAACGTGCCCNCACCGTACTCACTCTCGCAAGAGGAGAGGCTCACGGACTTTTGAGTCCTCGAGCTCGTCGCCAAAACGTGCCCATTGAACGCCAGAACGGCTGACGATACACTCCTCCTCGTCTGACGGCCGGCTGACCAGTCAGCATCTGAGAAAAGTTCTAGCACATCCTGTGACTTATCGCGAGTTACAATGCCGCTTCCAATTGTGGGCACATTGAACGCAAGGCCATACCCTGTAACACTCTTCAAGTAGCACACAACATGCTTGAGCAAATGCATTCCACTNGAGTTACAATGCCGCTTCCAATTGTGGGCACATTGAACGCAAGGCCATACCCTGTAACACTCTTCAAGTAGCACACAACATGCTTGAGCAAATGCATTCCACTGCGAGTAGGATTCGCCCTTTGTTGCGCAAGCAACCTGATTGCATTTTGAGATTCTGCGGTGTCTGGGCCAAGATAAAGCAAAATGCCAGTAGCGCTACGGAAGAGCGAGGCGTCGTCACTGGAGAGCGGTTCATGANTTTGTTGCGCAAGCAACCTGATTGCATTTTGAGATTCTGCGGTGTCTGGGCCAAGATAAAGCAAAATGCCAGTAGCGCTACGGAAGAGCGAGGCGTCGTCACTGGAGAGCGGTTCATGATCAGGATGCAAGCTTGAAGGCATTGGTGTGGCCTTGCATTTCCGGCTTTCGAGATTCAGCATCTTCACAAGTCGCTCAACATGCCGCGGATGCGGTCTGATCACCAAGAGCTGCTCTTCACCGTCACCAACAAGCTCGTAAGAACGTTTAAGAAACGATATGCAATCCCCTGGCTCGACTAGCCACTTGATGCTGCACTTGTACCGGCTGGAGACTGCACTCGTGATCTGCTTCAGCCTCTCACGCAATCCTGACCCATAGACGTCNTTAAGAAACGATATGCAATCCCCTGGCTCGACTAGCCACTTGATGCTGCACTTGTACCGGCTGGAGACTGCACTCGTGATCTGCTTCAGCCTCTCACGCAATCCTGACCCATAGACGTCGTCGACATGAATCAACAGGCTGGCTTGCCTGTCACGAGTTGCAACCAAAGCGGGACATGGTGCAAAGCACTCAATGTCACAATGCTGCTTAAGAAACCCCGTGAGCCCGTGAACGCATCATGCCAGTTGCTTGTGCCATCCCTCTGTCCAGGCAACATTTTCAGCAGTTTGTAGTACTGCACTTTGCCTTTCACCACGGTCTTGACGACTGTATCTATGACTTGAGGAACTGTGAGGAAGGCGTCAGCGACGTCGAGAGACATGCTGACCCAGGATTGGGTTCGCATGTGCAGTGATGGCAAAATCCTCACAAGTAGCTGGTTAGAAGCCGGCGAAAAGAGCTGTTCACGACCTGGGTCCAGCCAGGCGTACTCTCGAGCAACGAATCGCGCTCTGCGCATGTAACAGTCCTTGGAAGGATCATCAGGCTCCGGCTTAACACGCCAAGTNCAGTATCCTTGCTTTCGCAATGAACGGATCATTTGGTTCAATTCGTTCAATCACTCCAGTTCTTTCAAGGCGTTGCATCTCATGCATTTCAGCAATTCCATCAATGTACTCGAGCTCGGGTGCACTGACGATTGGTTCTGAAGCTTCGGAAATCTTAGGCCTGAAAAGCTCTCTGGGCACAGGATGCGACTCAGCTGCAGGCTCATTTTCCTCTGTCTGAACAAGATCAAACAGGCTTT
>BGNK01000236.1:14670-48280 GCA_003297005.1 Symbiodinium sp. clade A Y106 | reverse complement strand
CAAGAAGTTCCTGAACGACCAATTGGCTTCGGCCTCTCGCACAGCTGTTCCACGTACAAGGAGTGCAAACGTTCCTTGAGCAACGCAAGGCCTTCACAGGTGGCCGTTGTCTCTACAAACCACGGGCGCAGGCACACAAGTGCCGGATGCACGCTCAATGGCTCAAGATCTACGGCTCACACAGCCCAACCCTTGATCCCACAAAGCAGAGAGAAGGATGCAACGCCTGGGCCCCCAGAACGGAAACCCGAAAGACGTGTCGCACCCTGAAACTCACTACCTTACCTGGGGATCTGGGTCCTGTCCCCTGAGCTCCGGATCGAGGAGAGATCACAGAAATCTCCTGCCGCCACCGAAGCTCCGCTACCANTAGCACTGACAACCGTGAGGCAAAACATGCAACAAGGAAATTGGGAGTAAACTTCCATGCATGCACGAAATGGTTTAACCATGCAAAAGTGCACAAGGGTGTTCATGAAATTTCAATCAAGATGAGTTGGTGGCTCACAGGGTTCAGGGCGTGCACCAGATCCTGTTCCGGTTGATGGTGGTTTTTCAGCCTGGAGGAGCACAGGACAGGCTCAGTTGTTGAAGCAGCTTGACGTGAACGAGTCCAGTCCTGGCCCGGCGGAGGTGGTGGTCGCCATTCGCAAATGGTACCGGTTGCTCCAGAGGGCGGCGGACCTCAACATAGCTCTTCCCGATGAGTCCTGCCGAGCCCCAAGAAGGCGTGTCAGTGGTTTGGCACAGATGCTGGATGTCGGAATGGAAAACAGTGCGCCTTCAGCCACTCGTGGTCGGATTTGAATCGTGCTGAGCGGTGTCTACTTTGTGGTTCAAAACAACATAGAGCCAAGGATTGTCCGGCTCCACAAGAGGCCTCTGAGAAGGCCCCGCCATCACAGCCACCGTCCCGGAACCTGGCAGCTGCTTCTACTTCCGGTACTACATCCACGCCTGCTCTCAAGGAAGCGGCCAGGCCCCAAGGACAAGGGCCGTCAGCGTCCAGTACCTCTTCTTCTACCCCTGCCTCTGGTGGTGTCAACAAGATCGACGTGGCCAAGATGACTGAGATCTTGAGTGAGACGAACAAGATGCTAAAGGCATTAACTTCACAACCGGCGACGTCACCGCCGCCCTCGAGCCCGCAGGACCCGTTGGTCTTGATTCAACAGCAATTGGATGAGGTTTGAAGACTGAAGACCTTGGTGGTCAGGGAGCCTGGACCTGAGAGTTCAGGGTTCTCGAGTGCTGTTGCATGGTATGAAACGAGGCTGAATTCTTCTACGGTGGGTTCAGCGAGAGCAGATGAGTCCGGGGAGGCGTTACTGGACTCGGGGGCTAGCCATCCGTTTAGGCCGGTCGCTACCGCCTTCGAAACCGTGAGGGCCTTCTGGCTTCGTTGGTGCGAATGGCTTCGGAGTCTAGCGAGGAGAAGGTGGGTGGCTTAGCCAAGTTCAACTCGGATGAGTGGCGGCTTCATCCACAGCGAGATCACCTACCGTACCGGCGTGATTGTCGAGTTTGTGTGGAAAGATCAACCGGAAAACCACACAAAAGGATCTCCCATCCGTCAGCCTATGTGTTATCCATTGACACCGCGGGCCCGTTTCGGCACAAGGCTATGGGAGGCTACAAGTACCTTCTGGTGGCTTGCTATCGTTTTCCACAACTACCTGGTGTGAAGGGAGAAGATGAGACGTCCAAGGGTGATGCTGCAGAAGAGCCTGTAGCGGCTCCTGAGGATGGGGGTGATTGGATCCTTGATGAGGAACTACCTGCAGGAGCTGGTCGCGGGGATGAAGGCGAAGTTGTGGAGGCAGAGCCGGAGGCCAAGGCCGCCGATGTGGAAGATTTGAAGGAGCTTGCAGAGCCACTCAAGTTTTCATCGGTGTATATTGTACGGCCGATGAAGTCCCGGAAGCATGCCGAGACGTTGAAGGCTATACAAGAAGCCTACATACAACTTCGTTCCGGTGACTTGCCAGTAAACAAACTCCACGCTGATCGCGCGAGGGAATATAACACCAAGATGTTGGAGATGTGGGCTGCCAGCAGGGACCTCGATGTCTCCAAGACGCAAGGAGATGATCCACCACAGAACGGTACAGCAGAACGGGGTGTTCGTTACATCAAGATGAGGATGCGCATCCTTCTGTCTCAGGCTAATGAGCTGAGTGGCCTTACGGACGAGGCTGTTCGGTCGTTGTGGCCCTATGCGGCGGAGACAGCAGCAACACAACAACAAGCTGAAGTATGGGGACAACCTTCTCCTTCCGTTGCTCGGTTTGGTTCCGGTGTTTACGAAGCGGAAGGGATACGGCCAAGGAGGCAGGACAGACCTTTTGCCGAAGTGGGTGGAGGGCGTCTGCCTTGGTCCCGCGAGAGCAGTACCTGGAGGCCATTTGGTCTATGGTATTCCACGAACATCAGACAGTTTCCGGCTCCTCCTGAGCTTGAAGGAGGGTCAGAGGCTGATGGAGAATCTCCTGCACATCCTCCTCTTCGACGTGTGAGGGGGAAGAGCTCAATTGTGGAGCTCGCCGGTGGAGTTGGACTGATACCAGGGTTTGAGAGAAGAGTCAATCGAGGCCGTTTCTGGTTCTAGTACGAAGGCCGGGATCCCCCAGACTGGTGAGCCTTTGGCAACCACTTAAGGACTGTCTGGAGGTCCTTGAAGGGGAGCGCTTTCGGAAGACCCGCAAGCAGAGAGCTACGGCCTGGCAGGATCACCAGCCTCCTTCAGTTCATACTACTCTGGGTGCCTACCAAAGGGGTCCGTGGACTGGAGTTACTACAGCGACTGCTAGACATGAGGCCTTGACATAGTATCTCACAACTGTCCTACGGCATCATTGTGGGGATGACATGTGTTTTTCGTCAACGACGATTGCCAAGGACCTCTGTACCGACGCGGTCAAACAGTTTATCAGTCGATGGGCCGCGTCAATCTTGAAGGAGGCGGAGGCCTTGATCAAGGCCAAGGCACTAGTGCCTTTGACTGTGGAAGAGCAACGGGCCTTGGAGATGTCAGGTAAGCTTGTCGTGTTACCGGCTAAGGGAGTGTTTACTGTTAAGCCCCCGGATCAAGAAATGCTGACAGATGATGATGGGCATCCTCGTTCACCAGGCGATCCCGCCTTTTATACGCGGGAACTATCAGGGGAAGCAGTCGATTGAAGACTCCTACGCTGGAGGATGCCAAACAGACTGCCTGCGCATCATGTTGGCCCAGTGTGCAGCCCTACGGTGGCATCTTGCATCTACAGACATCAGGAATGCCTTTATCTTGGCACCGATCAAGGAGGAGGACGATGAGGAGGAGGCGGTGTACGCTGTGTATCCTCCCAAGGTGTTCCAGTTGGCCGAGGTTCAGAATGCCCAACAGCTGTGGAGAGTAGACCGAGCTCTCTACGGTTTCCGTCGCTCTTCTCGACTATGGGGATACGGGATAAGCGCCTAAGGGCGGCCAAGATCCCGTTTGAAGAGGGCTACCTCCACTTGAAGCAGCACCGGGCAGATGAGAACATATGGTCAGTATGGGCGGTGGCCAAGGACGGGAGCATGTCTGTGCGAGCCTACATCAATGTGTATGTGGACGATATCTTGTATGTGGGCGAGGTGGCGGTCATCCATGCGCTACAGACGTGGCTTACCAGTGAGTGGAAAGCTTCGGATTTGACGTGGGCCTCTGAGGAGTCATACATTCGCTTCCAGGCCTGGAGATTGGAAGGACCGAGGAAGGAGGCGTCATTACACATCAAAGGGGGTACTTGAGGAGCTTCTTCGTCACCATAGCCTCAGAGGTTTGGCTGAGCGGTAAGTCTAGGCCGGACCTCATGCATACGGTCTCGACTATGTCGTCGTGGTGCCTCAGGAATCCTTCCTTGGTGGAACGTATAGGCCTACGCGCACTTGGGTATCTGAAGGAGTCAATTGGTTTGGCTTTGATCTACAGCCCTGTGCGCACAGACAACTACGTTGAGGAGTTTTCAGATGCGTCATTCGCCCCGCAAGGAAATCGCAGCGTAGGGTGTAGCCTTACCAGATACCTCGAGCAAACCGTTGCTTGGCGAGCTGGGCGACAGGCGTTGGTGTCCCTCTCGGTGGCGGAGGCAGAGTTGATTGAGACCATCAACACTACACAGATGGCGTATGGGATCTCGGCCATCACGGAGTAGCTCCATCAGGCCCCGGCCGAGATTGTGATTAAGGTGGACAATGCCGCGGCAGTGGGTCTCAGTAACGAGGCTGGAGGCAGCTGGAAGACTAGACAATTGAAGGTCAGGGCCTACCACTTGCGTGAGGCTGTTCGTCTTCGTGAACTACGTATAGAACACATCCCTGGAATAAGGCAGCTCGGCGACTTTGGCACGAAGGCCTTCAGCAGACCGAGGCTGCAAGAACTCCTTATCTTGTGCGGACTGAGATCTCCAACCGATCCTGGAAGCACTGACCAGGAGGAGCATGGGATTGTTTCTCCAGCCAAGGTCAATGGGACCCTTGCTGTTTTGGCGAAGCTTGTCTTGATCATGGATGGTCCAGGGTTCAAGAGCTGCTACTATAGAACACCGGGGATCTGGGCTGGAAGTTAGTTTCCCATGGGAGCTGGTTTGGCAGCGCTTTCTTTGGTTGCCGCAATCGGAGTATGGGAAGCGATCAAGTGGTTCTTTGAGTGGGTGTCGCTTCGGAAGGCGGGCTCTGTTGAAGAGTCCCGAGGGGCAAGAAGGCTGCGCCGCCTTCAACAGGCCGTTCAGGAAGAAGTAGCACGCTATGGTTTAGACGAGGGCGAATTTGAAAGGATGCCTACGTCTCCGATGGCGTCTTCTACCAGAGTGACACCAAGGCCCTCCCCATTGAGGAGGTCTGAGGCTGAGCCTTCTACTACCAGAGTATCCGGAGCCAGGCCAGTGACCACGGCCGTTGCCGCCGTACAGACTGATTTCGATGATGGGTATCGGCCTTTTGCTGGGCCTTCGTAGTCAGCGAACATGGAGATCGGGTTCATCATGAGCCCACGTGTCACGGCCTTCGGAATGCTATGACTCGGCGAAGGCAGTTGCAGTTGCGGGCCTACTGCCAAGGACGCCAGCAGCTCTTTCATCATGTGGGCTAACCGCCAGCGCTACGACTGCCCAAGGAGGAGTGTTGGGATGATGATGCTGGCTTAGGCTTTGATGCGTGCTGGTATCGGTCATGTAAAGTTTGAGACTTCGCAACACAAGTGTGTGCACAGAAGCCGCTTGGGAGAAGTCAGCACCACGCGAATCGTGGCTCAAGCATGAGTAAAAAGACCGCTGAAGCGAGAGCCTCCGGGTTCGTTTGTAGGCGGCGCTTTGGGAATTCCGGTTCACTTAGTGACTTGACTTGGGTTGGGTTGTGGTTCCGGTGTCCCCTTGAATCCCTTCGGGGTGGTGAACTTTCTCTTTGTCGTGGTGCTCCGTTTGAGGGGCGCCGCGATTCTTTCAGACTTAGTCATTCTAAGAAGACGAAGATTCTATTCAGCCATGGCCTCTCCCGCGACTGGCAGTGATGGTCAACATTTTCATATTTGGTTCATATGTTCATTTCAGACGTGCAAGTGTTTCGGGTTACCCTTAAACCACAAAGTCGCACGGCCCAAGCTAACTGTTATCGCCTTGCTTGAGCACCCGAACGGGCTACGGCATATGCGGTCACACCTGGTGCAGGCTACGCTATACATCCTAACACCCCCTCCATGGACCACTCTCGTAGAGAGTGGGCCACACTTTGGATGTGCTTGGTGGGATCAGAAATCAACCGCCGCAATTGCCACAGGCAGTGAACTCTCTGTGTCGGGCTTCCTGCCGCGTGTTGGCGGAGATCACCACACGAGTCCTTGTGATACCGTCCGCCCTTGCTGGTCACGTAGACCAGCTCACGCTGTCTCTTTGCAAGCTCTTCTGCTTGCCTCCTCTCTTCAAGCCTGTTGTTGTTCAGTTCTTCTCTGCCTCCCTTAGGACGCGGAACGGTAGCAGTGGGAGAATGTGCAGGCGTGGTTTCCAGACCAGCTCTACCAGTGCTGCTACTGCTGGCGGCCGCGGTCTCTACCGCAGGCCTCCTTTGTGTGAGCCCTTTGTGCCCACAAGGTGACGCAGGTGCGGGGCTGGCCGCGACCTGCTCTGAACCGCCCGTCTGTGTCGACGAGCTTCTCTTTTCTACCGCCCTGTTCCTTCCACAGAGCCCAGCAATTCTCCTTGCCAGTTGAACTAGCCCGATCAAGGCCGGACGATGCGCAATGAGCATGTACATCCAGAAACCTGCAGCATCGAAGCTCACGTTCAGGCACGTTGCCAAGATCGCTGCCATGAAGCCCCTTCGCATGGGTTCCTTCCGGATCTGCACCTTGCCCTGTTGGACGTAGTCCTGCAACCAGAGCTCTCTGAGCTCTAGGTGCTTGCTTTCCAACGCCCCACCTTTGAGCGATGCCCTTTCCAGCTGAACTGTCCGTCCTGGCCACAAGCGGAAGCTTACAGCCAATGATCTCCCAGATCTGTTGCGACATTCTCCCTGCCACGACACCGCGGGTCAAAGCGTAGTACTCCGCCTCCCCGCTTGACAAAGCAACCGTAGCTTGCCTCGCGCAGCTGGTCTCAATCATGTGGGACCCGAACATCTCCACATAGCCACTCATGCTTTTCCTTGTCTTGGGGTCCTGCGCCCAATCAGAATCAGTATAGACAACCAACTCCTTGGGGGCTTTTCTTGGTACTTGTAGACCCAAGGAAACTTGAGCAAGTAGCGCCCTAGGCGCTTCAGCCGGTGCATGTGGATGCGACGCGGCTTTGCCACTCCTGCAGTGATGTCACTGACCGTGAACTGTATCGTTGGCCTGTCAAGACGCAGATACAGCGCCGTTCCAGCCAGCCTTCGGAACTCGCTGGCCTCTTCCGCCGACAGCTCTTCCTCGGCGTACCTGTCGTTCTTTCCTGTCTCCTTCGAAGCAGGAGTGTCTACTCCTTTGCCTCCCTCTAGGTTGAGCTCCTGCGTGAGGAGCTTTGCGTACTTCCCATCGATCTGCTTCCCATGTGTAGCCTTCCCTGTTCCAGGTCAGCTTGCGGCGCAAATGTGTTCCCTCAGAACACCCTCCGCCGTGCTCCGGCGGCGCTTATAGGAAGGATCTTCAACTCATACTCTTCGAGTATAAGGCGGTCCAAAAACTCCAAGGCCGGTCTCTCACCCGACGCCATGAAGTCATCTCCATGGAAACACACTATAAGATCATGGACCGGATGATAGAACAGTCCCGGCACGGATTCTATCTCCAGAAATCCCCATTTCTTCTTGTTTGCTGCCCATTGCTTGGACGCTTCCCTTGTGCCGTTCATCGCTTTATTCAGGAACCACAAATGACCCTGGTCCAGGTCCTTCGGTGGCACCACAGCGATCTTCCCAGTCGAGTCTGCGTGGAAGAAGGGCCACTGATACGTCATACCTGGCGATCAGCTTCTTGTTCTCACGAGCTCCCGGGGCTTTTGTAGCCGCGTGAGACAAAACCATCTGGCGGGCCTTCGGTGGAGGCGTTCCAGATGCAACGTCATCTCTGTGGCTCACGTTGACTTCCTGCCACGCAACGGCTCCGGAGTGGCTTCCAGCCATCTACCCATCTGCTTTTGACTATCTTAAGTCCTCGGCGTTTTGCCTCATCCCAGGTGATGTCCTCCTTGACTCCACGCTCCAGCATCTTGTGAAGCCCACGTCCTCTGGCCTTCTTGACCTTGTCCACAGGAAGGGCTTCTCCCGTTCTCTCGTCGAAGGCGCCTTGGCTTTCTAGCAGCCCATCCTCAGGGTAAGCTGCCAAGGGCACTTCCTCGTGTAAGGTCGGGAGGCCTCCTAGTCCGGAGCCTCAGCAGCCGCTTCTTCCAGCGGGACCTCTGGAGTCCTCTTTGCTCCTTTCCTTGTTTGCCTGTACCTCTTGGGTTTTTCTTCTTGTTGCTGTGCTGCTTCTCGCCGTTCCTTGGCCTTGTCGGCGAACAGCTTCTTCACTCTGGTGCCACCCGCGACCTGGTTCGTACCCGCCAGTTCCGGCGCATGTTCAGTTCGGCGGTGGAACCAAACCAAAATCAAAAGGGCCGGCCGTTCGCGTGAAGACCCGCCGCGGGGCCACCGAAAGCTTCGAGCGCTCGGCCACGGGTCACCAGCTTCTTGATATGACTGAGGATTGGTACGAAGGATCCTTGACAGCAAAGCAAGCTGTTCCCAGTTTGGAAACATTTGTAGACCGAATGCGCTACAAGTGAAGAGTAGGCCAGTTGCAACGGGACAGGGGCGCGGATCCAATGAGCGATCTGCAAATCATGTTAATGAAGAGATCAGGAAATTTTCGGGTAGAGACGGTAGTGGTAGCCGCAAGGTGTCATCTGCTTCTCCTGCCGTGACACTACCGGAAAACTGAACAACCCGATGCCTCACCTGAAGCTTCCGGCTATCATCCAGTGTCCCTGGTGCAACCTAGGACCTACGACTTCCCTCCTGGCCTCCACCCCTCAACTCTTGATCTGAACTCTCGATCCAAAGCTCTCCCCCTTGGTGCGGACCCAATCCTATAATGTAGTTCTGTGTTTCGGGAAGATTATGGACGTCCTTGTGAACGTTGAGATGACAATTGTCGTTGACCACAAAGGAAGTACAATACAAGGGTTCAGGGCTCCAGTGCTGAAAGTAGGCCAAGATGTAACGGCTAACGTCAGGGAAGACTTGAATGTGTCCCTTGGTGAGACAGTTCTTGGCAGAGGATGCGCCCCACGCGGTGCAGAGGATGCGCCCCCACGCGGTGCACATACTCAGGAGTATACTGTTCTTGTTCATGTAGTGCTGTTTTGGATGTGAGTCCAAGCCCCCACAGGAGACCAGAAGTGAATCTTTATTTGGAGGCCTTTCAGGTTCAAGCCGAACCTTGCGTTCCTCAGATCAGCCTCCACAGCCTCGCGGAAGCCATGCACAAGATGACCAAGCCGCAGCTGGAGGCCGAGTTGCTGAAGTACCACGAACACCCTGCTCCAGGGTGGACCAAAGTCGAGATCCGCCAGCGTCTTCTGGAACTCCAAGGACGCGACCGCGAGCAGACCCAGAAGGAGCTCACGTCGACCACCTTGCAGAGGGTGACCCGGGAGATGCGGAAGGCCAGCAAGACGAAGGCTACGCTGGTGAAGTACTGCGAGGAGGAGTTGAACCTCACGCTCACCGGGAACGAGACAAAGCCGCAGCTCGAGATGAAGGCGATGAACAAGATCATGGCAATCACTCCAGGAGAAGCGATGGACGTGGCCGGCCTGGCAGCCTGGCTGGAGCCGCGCCTGGCCATGGAGAGCTTGACCGAGTCTCGGACCAAGGGCTACAAGACGAGTGGTGCAACCTCCTCGTGGATGACAGCACCCAAGACGGCACCGAAGCCACTCTTGAGGCCCCGGAAGAGCGAGGCAGCCGGATCGACAACGTCGTCCCCCGAGGTGGTGGACGACCAGACCAAGAAGATGGACGAGATGGCGGCGATGATCCACCAGTTGCAGGAGGAGTTGTCCAGCCTGCGCCCCGAGCCTCCTCGCAAGCAACAAGCTCAGGCGGACGAAGAGAGCATGACGGACCGCTCCTTTGTGAACGTGACCCCCAGGGCCCAGAAGTGAGAGGCGCCAAGGACCCCGCAAGTCGAAGTAGCTATGGTTCAGGAGTTTCTGAAGGGCTGGCCTTGGGTTTGCAGAAGGCTCGCAGCTCGGAAGAGCAATTGTTCAGCATTGTTCCGGGTTTGTTTCAGACCTTGGCAGGGTATAATCGACCTCTTTTGATGGAATGTGGATCTCGCTCCCGCAGCACCCTATATCGGATAAAGTCCGCGAACTGTCTGAAAACAAAGAAGCGGCAGTGGAGTGTGGCCCATGGAATTCCTGTGACCTAGGAAACAATGAGGGGCTCAAGCTTCAACTTGAAAGAATCAGGCTCCAAAGACCCCAACATGTGTGGTTAGCCCCCATGTGCGATTCCTACTCTGCCCTTCAAAACCTCAACAACAAGACCCCAGAACAAAAGGCCCAGGTTCTCCAACAGAGACAAGTGGAACTCAAAGGTCTGGTAGGCATGGCATGCGTCGTGAGATTTTCTATTCAGCTAGTTATCCACGTGACAGTCGAGATTCCCGAACGAAGCCAAGCTTGGAGACTTCCCATTTGTCAACAGTTGTTCACTAAGCAAGGCTTATACTCGGCAGTCACAAAAGGGCGCAGCGTCAACTACCGAGACCCCCGGAACCAACAGTTTATCCAGAGGGATGGCGACTTGCAACCACGCACAGTCGGCTGGCTCAGGACATGCACCTTCCTGTCACTGTGGCAGACAGTATAAACATGGTAGCTGTTTAGGACTGCGTGTGGAGGTGGCATGGCACGCAGGATTGGAAGGGTCATCGTGTTACGATTAGTGCCTACTGCAGTCGAGGTTGGACGAAAGTAGGACCTGAGATCCAAGACCACCTTAGGCAACTAGGATTTCCGGGGCCCCAGATCAAGGAACGCGAACAAGCTTATGTCCTGAAAACGCGAGGCCCATGGAGTGGTCCCCTCAAGAACCAAGACCCTAAAGGAGAAGAGGCCCTCAAGCGGAAACTTTGTCTGCTTCACGCGGCAGCGGACCCCAAGGTGCTTGAACTCGCTAGGAACTTCCGCTGTTCTGTGTGTGAAGAGCGAAGACGCGTCCAACCCCGACAAGTAGCCTCTCTGGAACCTCTCCCACCAAAGTTTCATACTCTCACGGCGGATGTTGGGCATTGGGTCCATCCAGGCACGGGAGAGCAACAGAACTTCATGGTTACGTTGACGAAGGATCCCGTTATCGTGCAGCTAGAATCCTCACGAAGGGAAAAGCCCAAGCTCCTAACGCGGCCCTGTGTCTCAACTTTCTGAACGAAGGATGGATCCAGCACTTCGGAAAACCGAAGACCTTAAGGCTCGATCCGGCTGGGAGTTTTAGAGCCAGCTCGGTAGAAAGGTTCTGTGATCGTCATGGCATATACCTGGATATTATCCCGGGTGAGGCGCACTGGCAGATTGGAGTGGCTGAGCAAGCCACACAGGGACTCAAACAGTTGATGACGAAGACTGTACAAGCAGACAAGGAGGCTACCGCCGATGAACTGTTGAGCCTGGCGGTGTCAGTTTTCAATCAGAGAGAGCTGGTAAGCGGATTCTCCCCCGTTCATGGCCCCATCTTGAACCGCGCGCTGGAAGAGTTTCAGCGCGAAGCCAATCTTCGATCTGAGGCTGAAAAGGCTCTCGCTGAGTGGAATGCTCAACAACGTATACAGTATACAGCGAGCAGTGAACTCCAGGTCCCGTCCAGGATGCGTTTATCATCCAGGGGATCTTGTTTACTTTGGAGGACCCAAGCATCCAACAAGAGCAAGAAACATCCAGGCACCAACTAGGGACGATTTCTGGGGCCTGCGAGAGTGCTCGGTATGGAGACTCGAAAGGACGAGGAAGGACAACGACGACCTGCACATGCAATCTGGTGTGTGCGCGGAAGGAGCCTTATCAAGAACAGCTTCGCCCCGCAAGCACACGTGAAGAACTGATTGAAGGGCTGTCAGAGCAAGATGCGACGCCTTGGACATTCAGCCATCATTCAGCCGCCTCGCGGAGGAGGTGGGTGGCAATCAATATCAAGATATTTCTGGAGAAATACCAAGTGCAGAGGAGCCGGAAGACCGGGAGAAATTCAGAGACGCAAAGGATGTGGAAGTGAAGAATTTTATAGCCGCCAAAGCGTTTGAAGCACTACCGGAGCATCTACGACCTCATCGAGACCAAACAGTGGGCATGAGATGGATACTGACGTGGAAGGTCAAAGAGGACGGGAGTGTCAAACCAAAGGCCAGGGCAGTCTTTTTAGGCTACCAAGACCCGTGCTACGAACACCGCGCTACCACGGCACCAGTTGATGTTATAGCTCGCAGCAAATCGGCGCTGGCGGCTGATGAAAGGTGACGTGAGCGGTGCGTTCCTGCACGGGCGAGAATGCCCCTCCGAGCTGTACTGCAACCCCTGCGACGAGATATGTACAGCCATGGGCCCAGCTTCAGGATCAGTCACCCGACTGAGGCGGGCCTGCTATGGGTTAGTGGATGCACCACTGGAATGGTACAAGACCGTAGCAGAGTTTCTCGCCACTCTCGGTTTGGAAAGGCTGTGGTCGGACTCGTGTGCATGGGTGTGGCGCAAAGACGGAGTGGCTATAGAGGGATGATTTCAGGGCACGTTGATGATTTCTTGTTCGGGGGAAGAGACGATGATCAAGAGTGGCAGGGAATTTTAGAGAAAATTCAGGAGCGTTTCAAGTGGGGAGACTGGGATAAGGACAACTTCGTGCAGTGTGGAGTCCTTATCGAAACCACGGAAACAGGGTTCCAGCTCTCCCAACCTAAGTATGCCGAAGGAATTGAAGCCATCAACATCTGCTCCTCTCGACGTAAAGACCGTAAGTCCCCGACCACGGAACACGAGAAAACCAAGCTACGTGCAATAAGTCTACTGTGGAGACCCTCCTTAAAGCCAACCAACTCCTGGAACACACCAAAGCCCGCGAGGACCATAAGATGTTGATCACCCGCCATGAAGGAGAGACGCACTTCTACGCATGGGTGGATGCAGCCTCCCAAAACCGGATTGACGGAGGGAGCACACATGTCAGCCCAGTGAGCTGGCATTCCACGAGGATCGATCGAGCTTGCAGGAGCCCCGGAGCATCCGAGACGGCAGCCGCTGTGAACGGCGAAGACATGCTGTACTACGTGCGGTACCAATGGAGTGAGATGCTGTACGGCAAGCCCGACCTTCGGCAACCAGATGCTACAGGCCACAGTGGCTCGAGTACCAGGATGTGTGATCACCGACTCGAGGAACGTCTACGACAAGCTAGCAACCGCGATGTACTGCATCAATGGAGCGGAGAAGAGAGCCAACATAGATTGAAGGAAGCGCAAGAGGCTACGGGTGTGATCCTGAGATGGGTTCATTCCGAAGCACAGTTAGCCAACGCGCTCACGAAGGCCCAGAACCACAAGGAGCTCGAACTCTACTACAGTACGCGGCATCAGTGGCGCATAGTGGAGGAGCCGGAGATGAAGTCAGTACGCAAGCGGAAGAACGAAGGCTTGGATCCGTTACAGCAAGTGTCAGGCTAGGGGAAGCAAAAGGGCTGATTAGTATTTCCCGATCTCTGAATTGGGGGAAGGGGGGCATGCAAGTGAAACCACTTGTGCAGCTCCCTCCTCTCGAACGCTCGGACTCGCAGCATACTGGTCAAAAGAGACAGATAGAGCCAGAAGCTGGCACGGTTCGCCGTGCCCCGCTCATAGTGCTGCATTGGTCTGGAAAGCCAAAAGCTTGGGTTCACCGGCTCCACCCCACCTACAACCTTGAGGCATTCAGGGTGCGGGTGCTGCCCTAGGGGGGTTGATTTGGGGACTCCTTGTCGTAAATGGTTTAAGGTTCTCCTGTTTGATTTACGAAAGGGTCAGTCAACTGTGAAGCCCAGACGCTGTCTAAATGACATGCTGGGCCATTTTTCGCTCCGTGCTGCTGCTACCATGGGCAGACTCACGGTGAGATCGGTGTTGAGCGCACGCATCTCTCTAAAGGAGAGTGTAGCATCAGCGTTGCTGCTTCAGGATGTGCTGGGATGTGCGAGCCCATGTATGGACCGCGTGGAAAAGCACTTCCTTATCATAAATTTACAAATCGATCGATCCACGTGACGTGAGTGCCAAAATCTGCAAGCTTGGATGGGGCCTTGTAAATAGCATCTGGCAGAAGCGGGAGGCATTCCGCACGATTCATCGCTTAATCATGTTTGCAGCAAGTCATCTACATATCGAAAAGAAGCTGCTTGATGCTCGCGTGAGATTGACCCAAGATATCCGCGTGAAACCCCATGCACGATTCTGCAACCACCTCTGCAGGCTCATCAAGACATAGACCAGCGTTGCTGTTGATGGACATCATGTCGCCGATCTGTTATGTTAAGAATTTCTTGTCCAGCTCGTAGAGCGTCGGCCGCAGTGACACATTCGAAGAACTGACCAGCGTCATGCGCCGTGGCCCCCAGCCCGGACCAAGGCTATGCGATTACGAAGTGGGAGGGCCTCTCGCATCGTCCAAAGTTGCCATTTGTCAACACCGCGTAGTAGCGCGATCTGAAGACCCCAAGACACCATTCGCCAGAAAAAATTCTTCGGTCAAGCGGCATAACTTATGATTTTCTTATGATTTTCCTGACGGCATCACGTCCTGCTGCCGTGGCACATGTGGCTCTGATCATTGCATACACGTACGGGAGCAACTGGATCTCACGGTTCATTCCCAAGATGTTTCAGGAGATGCCACGCCATCATGCAAGCCCTGTTAGCAGAAATCACACTCAGCTTTGTGAGCTGTCAGTCTGCCGCCAGGAACATGGTATTAGTAAATATACATTTTTGGGCATTCTCCACGCATCTCTCTTGCTGTTATCATCTGGGCCGCTAAACTCGGCATCAAATCATTGGTGTGTTGTATGTTAGCAGCCCAACACTTGTCCCGTCGACGGCAGCAGGTATGACTGCAAGGAGCTCTTCATCCCACCCGGACATCTGTGCAAAGGCCTGCCTCATACGTGTCAGACAGCACCTCTCCAGCTCTGCGTCACTTAGAAAGCTGGGCACATTCCAGGAGGACTGTTCTATTCGCTGCATATTTCGGCTGGGCAGCGCATCATACATGGAACGAGGTGCCATGTCGAAGCATTTGTTCCAATCCAGTGTTCGGGAGTTCTTGATGTGCATGTATTAATTTCGATGATGCGGAAACTTGCCGTCAAAGAAGTGCACCTTAGAAAGACATTGACAGTGCCAGAAGCGTGCCAATGTGACCGGGCCACAATTTTCTCCAAATTGGTTCCATTCCCCGATGGCACCCAAATCATCAACAGTTCTTTTTGCGCCGGGTTGTAGACGCACACCCCTGCAATGCCATTGCTCCCAGGTAGCAGCGCTGTATATGTCTGTAAGATTCGGAGAAAGGTACCCTTTCGTGCCACTGCACATTCATGACGATCGAAGCTTGCTTGCTCACTCGATTTGTACGGTGTGCTACTGTATGGATTGTGTCACAGCGTGCTGCCGCGGCGCTTTGATGTGATGGGTTTCTGAAGGGCCGTTCCTCAGGTGTTGCCCCTGCTTTTTGGGGGTTCGAGAAACGGGCGGTTTGGCTTGAGCCTTGAGGCCTCCAGCAATCTTGTGGGATCATCCCCTGCTCCAGTGCCTCCTTCGGCTTCTGGGCCGGATTTGTCATCTTCGCTTCGGTCAGCACGGCCTCTAAACTTACGTCTGAGGGGCTATCCCTTGCATGTCCAGTGAAGAAGCTGACCTCTCGGCTGCTATCACTGAGATTCAGCTGGCTTTGGAGAGACTTTGGCTTAGCAGCCTGCGGGCCGGCTCAACTTGCCAGTGCTTCTCCTGAGTCGCGGCCTTAGGTCTAGTTTTGCTAGACGTCGCTTCTGGCACGGCTCCTAGCAGCTCTGAAGCTGAGGCTGCTTTTCTTTCTTGTTTCAGTGCTGCTTGGATTTGTGCCCGCCTCACGTCTTCTGCCCTCTCCGGGCAAGCTCGTGCAGAGCGTGCTTGGAGAGCAGGGTGCTGGGCTGCCGAAGTCCTTTAGGGCCACTGGGCCACCCCTCTCTCATCGCCTGCGTTGGCCATCAGCCTTTGTCTCTTCCAGGCTTCCTCGCCCCACTCGATTTGCCACCTTCTCTCCAGCAAAGGCCCGCGCGTGTTGCTACGCTGCAGGCAGGCATTGAGTTTGCCGGCTTGTCGGCTTGATGCTGCGGACCGAGCGGAAGTTCAAGGAGGACGTCCCGGCCCTCCATGTCTGATCCAATGGCCGCCCGCGATCAATGGTGTCGTAGGCCTCCGGGTCTTTGGCCTTCCTCTGCTGCAGCGACCTAGGTTCATGCTTGTCAAGACTCGGCCTCTTTGCAGATCCGTCAGTGAATTCGCGGCCCGCCTCTGTGCCCAAGCGGCCTTTGTCTCCTTCCGAAAGTTTCACTTTTGCCTCGACTTATTTTCAGGTGTTCCCGGCACTGGTGACCTTGCTTGTGCTGAGCCTCTTCCTTCTCTTGTTGACCCGCCTGCAACTTTGAATTCGACACGAGATGGGCAACCTTCCCTGCTCGCACCCTGCATGCGCCAGTCGGTCTCCTACGTTTCTTCTGGCCCGTGCTTAGGGGCTCCCCGGTCACGGTGACCAGGCTCCCGTGGGGCCGCCCACTGCTTGAGCCGGGATATCAAACCCTTTTGTAAACAAGTGTGACCCTGCCCCTGTATCAGCCAAGATATCCCTGAAACGCTGAGCCTGTCGCAACGTCAGCGCTCTCCCCGGCCAAGGTTGGGCTGCCGAGCATTGGTTCGGGCTCTTCCTCAGCGGGGCTTGCCGCGTGAGGCTTGCGGGGCTTACCGCCGTTGCCCTTACCATTTTTCTTCTTGTCGTCGGCTTGCTTCTTCCTACACTCAGCTTTGGTATGGCCCTTCTTTTGACAGTACCAACAAGCAACTTCTTTGCTCTTGCCCTAACCTTGGGCTTCTTGGGAACCTTGGGGCTAGCCTGGGCTTCAGGATCTCTTGGATCTCCAGCTTGCCCTGATAATCGCTCCCAAACCTTTTCCTGGCCTTCTGGACCGGCCTGGCCGCCGGCCTAAGTCGGATCGGAGCTGCTTCCCCCGGCACCGATTTCAGCGTGACCCGAGGGTTGTGGGATCGACGCCGGCGCCTCTTCCTTTCTTTCTTCCACTTAATCTTCTCCTCCGGCTGCTCCCTTGGTTTCCCCTCTACCAGCCTCATTGGCCTCTTCCGGCTCTCGGCCTTGGCTTTCGCCTTTGCTTCTGGGGAGGTGTGCTCTGCCCTCTCAAGGGCTGAGGCTGAGGCCAGGCTTTTAGCCTGTTCACGTTGTTCCCTGCAGGCGGTCAAGTCAGCCCCTGGTTCCCCACTCATTCTTTTTCTTCTTGAGGGTCGGAGTCCTCCAGTTGGATTGACCCTTCCCCGGAGGCTTGCCCTTCTTAGAGGCCCCCGCCTCCCTTGCCACCCGCCGTGGTGGCTAAAAGGGAGCGGGGCGAACCCGCGTCCCTAGGAGGGCGGCGCGGCCCGCTCCTCCTTGCGCCCGCGGGGCTGGCCCACGAAGCGCTGCACCCGCGCGCGCTGAGTGCCCACCGCGTGCAACTTAGACCAAAAGCTCCGCTACCATGCAAGGGTTTCGGGTTACCCTTAAACCACAAAGTCGCACGGCCCAAGCTAACTTTTATCGCCTTGCTTAAGCACCCGAAGGGGCTACGGCATATGCAGTCACACCTGGGACAGGATACGCTATACATCCTAACAAGACGACACTACAAATTCTACGAAGCACCTTGCCGTCGTCGAAGGACCGCGGAACTTCTCTGGCTCGGCTTTTGGCAGAGCAATCGAAGGCCGCCGCGATGAAGTCAACTTGTTCCAGCTGCGCCTTAAAATTTGTTGTGCGAAGTGTCGAGCTTGAGATCGACTGTGATGCATCTCCAGCCGCAAAACAAGAAAGCACTGGAAAGCGACGCCGGAGCCCTGCAAACAGATCGGCCAGTTTTCGACCCCGGGGAAGGGATCCTCAAAGCTTGACCTTTTGATTGCAGGCTGCAGCGCCATGTTTGGTCGATCTGCAAATGCGCTCGCCTTTGAGAAAGGGGCCGCAACTGGCCGCAACGGTGTTGGCCCGGGCATTGACCACCCTTGTTGCAACGGCCGTTTCTTGTGAAACTCCTCCCGTTGATCCACCGCCCCAGCCGGGAGGGAACGCCCCCCGATGGTGCCGCCACGACACGGAGTTCGTGGGCCTCTTGAGTAAACGTCAAAGATGTCATGGCAGAGAGCCATGATCGGCAGAAGCCAGCAAGGACATGTAAGCCTTCGAAGCGCACTCTGTACAACAAAGCACGATCTGAAGCTTTGTGTTGTGCGTGTAAAAAGATAGTTTGCTGTCCGAGTGAAGCCATGGACCCTCCCCCAGAACCCAACTATGCTGAAGCTTTGAGGGCTCCTGATTCCCACCATCAGAATCATTCAAAAGAAAGAACACTTCAGAAACGAACTTATTTCTTCAATCAACAAAAAAGCAGACATGACTGATGAAATGAGTTCAAATCCACCTGGGTGCAACAACATACTGACATGCCCTCGCTCATCGACGTTCTTGTACACAGACGGGGAATGGCACGATCCGCACTCGGCGCGGCCCATGCCGCATTCAAAAAGGTTAAAGGTTTCATGCCCATGACGGCCATTGAACATCATAAGCGGTGCCTCATTCCCCCATCCGTACGTCACCACAATGGATTGTTCAGAGATCTTCAAGAGTCGGCTGAATGTTTCGGAAGCATTCCTCATACTCCCCAAAGGACAGCCGGGAAGCAGCATCGGAAAAATAGTTCTTGGAGGGCACTCTGCAATACCACGGGAAACAGTTGAACATGACATCGAGCTCAGCAAAACTTTAGCCCACGTCCGCCTGGCGAAGATCAACTGAGAACGACCCGATTGTCGCCACTTCTTGACCATGTCGTCAGGGATGTGGCCTCCAAAGACCTCGCGAGTCTGCGGGGTCGGATTGATGGTCGCAGGCGCCATGCGTCACCTGTTGACCCTTTTCCTCACACGCACCGTCTGTGAAGATCCCCACTGGAGGCTATAGGTGCAAAGCACGAGAAAGAAAAGCAGAGAAGGCTGCGCGGGCCTTAAAAATTTCAAGTGCGAACTCATAGCCCAAGCTCGAAAAGATTGGCTCATCGTCCCTGGGATGCGGGGGAGCAGACGCACAGCCTATCTCACGAGGGGCTCAAGACCTCGGATGGTCAGGGATTTTCGGTAGAGTATGCCGAATCCGATAAAGTGAATTTTTCAGTTTTATCGTCGGGCCTTGCGGCCACAAAGGGAACGTGGGCTGTGATCGGTCCAGATGCGCAGTGTCTGATCTTAGACAAGAATGCACATAAGGTGCGACGGGCCCTAGGGTACACCAAAACCATAGAGCTTCAAAAGAAGCATGGGGTGTACTGGCTGCCGGTACAGGCAAAAGCCTGAACCAACGGCTGTCAACCTGCGCGGCAAGGAAGGTGACCCAGCAGCGGATAGACCCGCGCTTAGCCAACCACCAGAGGAAGACTCCAGCGTAAAACCAGATCGAAGCGCATCCCAGATCTGGTCTCAGAGCAAGAGTATAAGGATCACATGATGACCCATCTGCCGTTTCGTTCGTGGTGTGACCACTGTGTCGCTGGAAAGTCCAGGGAAGACTCTCACCCCTTGCGGGACGCCCGCAAGTGCAAAGGTGAGGTTCTGCGCTGAGGCATTGAAGGAACCCCTTGATGCGGAAGATGGACTTCAGCCGATCCTGGTTATGGTGGATCAGGACACGGGGGCGACCTTTTCCTATGTGGTCACAAAAGGGGTCAACAACTACGCCGTTCATGTTATGAACGAGGCCCTAAAGTTTACGGGGCGACAGCGGGTGGTCATCATGTCTGATGGAGAGCCTGCAGTCAGGGCATTGATCGACACCGTGGCCCGGCAGGCTGGAAGAGAAACTCAGGTGCAGCACGCGCCAAAGGAGACACACGGACGACACACGGACCCAGCAACGGTGCAGCCCAGAGAAAGCTATCCTGGCGCGTCAGGCTCGCACGCTGGTCCACGCGCTTGAGACACGCTACCCTCGCTACCAGCTCAGGGTGACAGCAAAGTGTTTCCTTGGGTGATTCGCCGCAGTGGGTGGCTCATCACCAGATTCTTGATCAAAGCCGATGGGAAGACGCCGTACGAGAGGCTTAAGGGCCGTGAGTACAAAGGCGAGATAGTGGATCCCCTTGAGACAATCCACTATAAGATCGATAAGGACAACCGAGGCAAACTGGATGCCCAAACTTCCATTGGCATTTGGTTGGGAGAGATGCTTGGTGTTGACGAGCACATTGTGGGGACACCGCAGGGCATTAGGAAGTGCCGCTCGGTGTGGAGGCGGCCAGAACCCAGAAGATGGGAAAAGCACCGCCTCGAGACAGTCACGGGAACGCCGTGGCAACCAAAGGGTCAGGCATTGGTAGTTCCAGGCGACAACAAGCCGATCACCATTGGCGAAGGGCACAAGGCGAGATCAGTGTATATCACTCTGGAGCGCCAGATCGAGCATGAACCAACCCCTGGCTGCCCAGGTTGCGGGGCTTGCTCGGGCACATGGTGTGGCCCCTCACATCGCTGTCGGACTGGATCTCGGTCGCGGGGCTGCTGCAAGGCCAAATCCACGGCGCTCTCATCGACCAGGGTCGACACCAAGGCCTCACTGTTGTACCACGCGTCATCTCCAGTGACCGGGTTGTTGTCGCAGCGTCATGTCCCTCGGCAGCGGACATGGGCCATCAACGCACTCAGGCGAGCTGAAGGAGTTGATGAGGTCGTCTTCAGAGCAGTGTTGACCACCGCAACGGACGGGGTCCTGCGAGGCTCCTGCGCTCCCGAACCAGGCTGGTCCTCTGGGCCCGCGGCCCAACTGTGTGCGTCCGGACGATCCATCACCGGATGCGCTCCAGCGCCGGCTGCTGCCTTCGCCTTCGCTGCTTCCGCCATGGCTGCGCTGGAGGCTCCTTGAAAAGCTTTTGCCCGGCACCGGCACAAAACTCGAGAGGTAGCATCGTCGAAAAGGTTTTGTCACTTGATGCACACGTCACAACCATGCAGCATTCCGCTCAAGCCATCTTACTGTCATAGACAGCGGGCCGTGCACAGCATAGAGTGCTAACGTAACCCCCGGCTCTCAGGGCAGACTGCACAGTGTGAAAAGCATCACATACGTACATCGGCATTCCAGCGTTTCGCTTTGACATGTCACCACGACGGAGCATGATGTCGAGGAAGGAGTTTGGATTTGCCGGCCGGTGGGGCGAGGCTGAGCAGCAAATTGGAAGAGAATTGAGCCATCCCAGATTTTCCGCTCGCACCACCCTGGATGGCCACAGAATTCATGGCCTGTCTGTTGCCTTATCTCCCTGTCCCTCGAAACATGGCTGCTTCGACCTCTTCGCCGTGGAGGGGCAGTCGTGCGCGTGAACCTGAAGAGCCTCCAACTTCAAGCTCGAGCCTCAGAAACTCGGGCCACGCAGGGTGCCGGTTTGGGGAAGCCCTGCTGTAGCTTTCTAAAGAGCTCTGCAAATGCGCATGGCCTGGTCTGCTCTTCCAGCTCCTCCACATCGGCACCTCGAAAAGAGAGAGCTGAGAGCTGAGAGAGAAATAAAGAAAGAAAGCGGGGACGCACGGGGAAGTCTGCCTGGCCTAGGGCACGGCTGCAGTCCACCAAAGCATGAAACTGGCCAACGAAGTCGCCGAGCGCTTTGTGATCCTGGTCTTCTCACTCTGCCTATAACCCCTCTGGCAGAGGATGGCAGAGGCCCAGCACTGCAGCACGCGTCCTCCGCGATCTGGCCCCAGACTTTCATGCGCCGCCCGTCCACCCTCAGACGGCGAACCGTAGAACCGCGCAGTGCCGGTCCGGTCCCCGCCCAGCCATTACTCCCCCGCGAGCGGATCCTTCCGCCGCTCGGCTCCGCGCTGACGAAGCACCAGGCTGAGGACCTCCTCGTAATCCTCGGAGACCTCCAGCGGCCGCCCGCGGGAGCCAGAAAGAGTGCTGGTAAACACTGCCGAAATCGCTGCGCCGCGGCCCCGCGCTACCGCTGCCAGGCCTCGCTGCTTGCGCCGGGCTCCTCGCTCTTCTCCTCCTGCAGGGCTGCACGGAAAGCCGCGAGGAAAGCTGCAAGGAAGGCTGCGGAGCGCAGGGCAGAACGGCCTTCTCTTCGCTTTCGGCGTGCGCGATCCCGGAGACCACCCTCTGCACCTCGCGTCACGCGAGAGACACAGGAGACGCGGAAGTTGCACGAAGCTGCCCTTTGCTCGCGTGCCTGAGGCATCCAGAGTGCCACCTGACAAGTAATCCCTTCCCCCTTTTATCAAACACCCCCTAATAATAAACACACATTTGGGGCACCCAATTTGCATTGGGCGGTCCGGAGCAACAGCAGGAGCAAGAGCCAAGGCAAGAGCAAGAGCTGGAGTAAGAGCAAAAGCAAAAGCAAGAGGAAGAGCAGGAGCAACAGCAAGAGCAAGAGCAGGTGCAGGAGCGAGGGCAAGAGAGACAGCAGGAGCAGGGGCAAAAGCCTGCGTAGGAGCAAGAGCAAGAGCTCTCAAAAGTGGCAGTAGAGATAAAAATACCCCTAATAATAATAATACTTTCCGAGTTTCTATTGGGGGGGGGGGACCCCCGCCCCCCGTCTACTGTTGCGGGGAAAGGATTATCGGTATCGAGCCTGAAATAGTCAGAAGAGGGAGGGTGCGAACGCACGAAGAGAGGATGCGGATGCTCACCGCACCTCTGCGGCGAGCTCCTGCTCGTGCTTAGCCAGTGACTCAAACCTTCCACGGAGCGAAATCACTACGGGACGGTGACTTAGGTCTTGGGTATTCAAAAGATCCAAACCGCTGCAGGGTCCCGGGCTCACGCATCATGGTGCCCACCTTCCGCTCGGCCTGTCAGACGCCGCACTGAGCCTCTCTGAGCCTCTCTGGGCCACTGCCCTTTCCGCAGCCTGCTGCAGAAGCATTCGGAGCCCCGCACCGCCGTCTTCCTCCTTTCCCCCTTCCTGCACCTCTGGCAGGGAAATGGCCAAAAACCTGAGAACAGCCTGTCCCCGCGCCCGCGCGTTGCCTGCCGGCGCTTCTCGCACCAGTGCTCCACGTCGTTTGCCACCGCTTCTTTCAACAAGCAGGCGGCTCGGCCTTCGCAAGAGGAACGCGGGGCCGCACATCACATCCATTCCCATCCAAGCATAGAAGCTCGTTGCGGAAGATGGTTTCATGTGGGAGTTACACAGCCCTGCACCTTCACAACATCTTGGAGACCCGCATGCACGGCTGGGGGAGGAGAGAGTTGCGAGAAGGTTTGATGGGGTTGCGAGGAGGCCGGGTCGAGGTGGGTCACGCCATGCACCAGATGATTGCAAATTCGCACAGTCTGTTCCCCTACCGGCGTCATTTGTCTGCTCGAGTCGATAAAGGTCTTCAGGTTCGTCACGACGAGGGCACAAAGCTGAGGCCGCAGCACTGTGCGGTGACACGGTTCTCCAGCGACAACAACCGCGAGATCTGAGAGGGCCTTAAGTGGCGCCGGGCAGCGGAGTGCAGCGGCGCAGCGGCGGGTGCAGGGCGTTCTCGAAAGCGCTTAGCCGGGCCCCGCACCAGCTGGAGGTGCAAGGCCTGCGAGGCCGAGGGGCGTCTGAGCCGCGTCTGACGCCGCAACGGCAAAACGGGGGCGACTAAAACCGGGATCACTGCGTCCAGCGCTCGCCGCCTTGCAGTTGTTTCAGCTCCTGGCAGACGGGCTCTTCGACTGCCCGGGCGGCCGCTCGCATCTGAATCGCCTGCACCGTCAGCTCCAGGTCGCCCTGGGCCCAGGCCGTTGCAGCGGCCGTTGCAGCGGCTGTTTCGGCATGCGGAGGTCGCCTTCTCCTCCAAGAGCCGCAGGCGCCGCTTCCGCTCCTCGTGGAGGCGCTCCACCGTCCGCTGGGCCTAGGCGAAAAGCGCTCTACGGCATCGGACAGGTTGGCTTGTGGCTTTCTGTTTTCGAAAGTGTTTCGCTCTCGTTTTGCTCTGGAAATCTCGGAATCCCGCCAGCTTCAAGAAAGTATTGTGGTCACGAATAGGAACACGGCCAGCATGCTTCTTGATATCTACTTCACAAGTCAGAGGTGCGAACACCATGTACTGGCCCGGCGGGATTCAGGAAGAACATTCTATCGCATGTTGGTCACGCCTGTGAAGCCTGCCAGTACATGGCATGGGGTGCAACACTGAATGTTACACATCCAGGTGCCTGTCTGTTTCACGTATCACTTGCATGTATCCATGCGTGTTGCTCAAGGTTCTAGCAGAGCACGATTTACAGCTGTGCGCTGGTAGTAAAAAGAGACTCCTGTATTGCCTGTGTTCCTGTACTCTTTGCGATGGGATACACGCCCAGGTTACATCTCAACGTGGTAGCGGACCTCCCGGGAAGCTTCACACTGGTGGAGGTACCCGTTGGCACGCTCCATACCGGTGGAGGCAACCGGATCCCCGGCGTGCTTCACACAGGTGAAGGTAACCGGAGCTTGTCCGGTACACTTCGCACTGGTGAAGATAACCGGAAGAAGAATCTCCCGGGGCTCGATCCAAGGATAGCGCAAGGGCTCGCCACTCTGCTTCTGAAAATTCACTCCTTTCCTTCCTCGCAAAGGGCTGCGTTCAGTGAACAATCTGTGCGTGTCATCTGCGCAGGGGCCATGCCATGCCGTGCCAACCGAACTCATGTCAGCTCACACAGCNGGCTGCGTTCAGTGAACAATCTGTGCGTGTCATCTGCGCAGGGGCCATGCCATGCCGTGCCAACCGAACTCATGTCAGCTCACACAGCGAAATGCCTGCTGCAATCTGCACTACGGGGGGCTGATTTGGTCTAACATGCCCCCTCAGTTTGCACTTTCTCCGAAAATGCAGACTGGCTACATCAGGCACCCGGTCATCGGCGCTTCCGTTTCGGCTTTTGCGCGAAGACCTCCGGGTTCAGCTCGCTGAGCACGATGTGGTCTCCGCCACAGCACTGCTCGCACGGGAAAAGGCCATGCTCAAGTGCACGCCTCACCGTTGTCTGCTCCTTCCTCCGCGAACTTCTTTGGCGTCGATGACGCCCAGGTAGTTCCTCATGACGTGCCGCCAGTCCACTGGTCGACTTCCTGCTCCCTGGGGTCGGGCTTGTACATGTCGGGCTTTTGGATGAAGCGCGAAAGGGCCTCTATCCTCCGCGCCTCCTGGGCGCTCGCCATCACAGCTTGCGCGGCTTCCGTGGCCTGCGCTGCTGCCTGGGCTGCATCGGAAACAGCTCTCGCTTGCGCCATTGTCCAGCCACTCGGTGCGGGCGGGGAAAATCCCTGGCCAAAGGCCAGGAGCCTCGGCTCCGCTACCATGAAAATTCACTCCTTTCCTTCCTCGCAAAGGGCTGCGTTCAGTGAACAATCTGTGCGTGTCATCTGCGCAGGGGCCATGCCATGCCGTGCCAACCGAACTCATGTCAGCTCACACAGCNGGCTGCGTTCAGTGAACAATCTGTGCGTGTCATCTGCGCAGGGGCCATGCCATGCCGTGCCAACCGAACTCATGTCAGCTCACACAGCGAAATGCCTGCTGCAATCTGCACTACGGGGGCTGATTTGGTCTAACAGCTTCGCCGTTTGAGCATGGCGAAGGAGATGAAGATTACCTCCTTCATGGAAGTGAGTCTTATGCGACGAATCATCGTCATCTCAATGAGTCACACCGTCTCTCAGCTTTTCAGCAGGTGACTACAAAAGTACCGCCGTCGTACGATGGGCGAAGCAGCTGGTGGCACCTAGCTCACACCTCGTACTCGACCTTCTTGATCTCAATCGTCTGATGTGGAACGTTCGTTTCGACAAGCACAAGAAGTCGAGCTTCCTCACCTACTTCACGCATTACGAGTATGGGTTCCATCAGAAGACCCAGGAAGCTCTTCTCAGGAAGAGGTACCCGAGAAACTTGCTTTTGCAACGGATGATGAGTGGGTGATTGATGAAGCCGACATGGAGTTGATTCGCATTCACAAGCAGATGAGGAAGGCGAAGTACGAGCCCAAGAATGGATTTACGCCAATTCCATTGGAGTTCCTGGACACCAAGCGCAAGACGATCATGGAATTCCACAAGGGCAAGAGTGTTGTCAAGGAAGATGATTGGCGTTCCGGCGAGCGTCCTACGGCCAAGTCTACTGAGTCTTGGAAAGGTAGGACCATCTTTAGGATACCTGCTGGTGGTATCGAGAGTAGGACCGTGGTACCTGCTAAGGTTTGTGATCCTGCAAGAGGCAAGATGGGATCACCAGAGGATATCGTTAGCAGAGGTAAGCCTGAAGACAGCTCAAAAAGAACAGGAGCAGCTGGAAGCTTCCCACAAGGAAAGGTACCGGTTAGAAGGAGAGTTCGCACCAAGGGAAGCGTTCCACAGGGAACGGAACCCAAGGTAGCCCTGCAGCTCCTGAGGATGATCCGGATCTTCAAGACATCGATCCCTCTCTTCCGGGAGACACGGACGGGGTTCCACGAGGAGCACCAGAGGTCTCATCGCTAGAACCTAGGAGGATTGCGCTTCCATTGCCTGGCCAAGAGGTCTCAAGGGCCTCTCTGCAGTATCAACGCATGTTAGAAAAGTTGAACAACGATGTTGAGTTGTACAAGTTGCATGTGAAGCATTACCACATGAGTCCAGCTCACTTTCGACGAAGGGCCAGCATGCTTGGGCTGCCAGGAGAGATCTACGACAAGTACGACTGCACAGTCAAAGGCTGTCGTGTTTGCAGCACCTCAGCGCCAACGCCTCCGCGAGCCAGAATCGCAGGGTTGCGAGCATCATCATTCGGAGATCTGATTTTTGTTGATCACGAAGAAGTTTGGTAACAAGGCTTACCTTGCCTTGGTTATCATTGATGGCGCGTCGAATCTCCTGTGGGCTACGGCCCTGACGAGTCTGGAAGCACCGGAGACTCTGGGAGCTTTCTGTCAATGGACTGAAGAGAAAATTGTGTTCCAAAAGGAATTGTTGGAGATCAAGCATTTTTGCCGATCCATTCATGGCATATTGCAATTTCCATGCCTTATCCTTGTGGACCTCGTACTCCTTGGCCGCATCGTGCCGAGACCGCAGTTCGTTTGTTCAAGCGAACATGGTCGATCATGGCAAAGGCCCTGGCTGACGAGGGTTATGCTGAGAAGGTCACTGTTCGTAAAGCAGTGAAGAAGGTGGCTTGGGCTAGGAATTGTCAGTTGACAGTTTCAGGCTATTCTCCTCTGGGCTACCGGAAGAAGACCACCTGATCTGTTTGATGTGGACCCTGAACAGCTCTTAGCTAATCCTTCAGATGAGGACCGTACCACTTTGGACTTGCAGCGTGTTGCCATGAGGGCTCATCAGGAGGCCCGACAATCACTTGATCTCAGGAAGGATCTTGCCCGACGGGTTACGCCGTCAGACGGTCCCTATCAGAAAGGAGATCGTGTGTTTGTTTGGCACAAGGATGAGTCCAAGAAGAAGAAGTCCGAAGGTGTGTGGGTCAGAGAAATTGTTGTGTCGCAGGAAGGTGCTATGGTGTTGGTTGAGGTCCATCGCGCTGTGCATCGAGTGAATCAGTCGAAGGTGAGACGCGATGGTGATCCATGGCATGATGTGGCTACTCCTCTGAAGTCTGATGATTCACGAAGCTCTGAACCATCAGAGGTACGTGATGATGGTACGAGAAGCTCATCTCAGGATGAGGCACTCGAACGTCTTGGACAGAAGATTTTGGACCGTGCTATCTCAGGTTACTGCTATGAACATGAGATCCGCTATCATTCTCTCACTTCAGGGAAGAGCGATTTCGTTGAGATCTCGCTTCATCTCACAGGACTCACGGCTTGCACCGTTCACTCTGGTCTTGCGGCGAGTGAACCTGACCTGTAGAGTTTGGCGAATGGATTGCCAAGAAGATTCACTGGCTGGCTGTTAAGGGGTTGCTTTTGTGGCTTTGACGTGACGAGATGAGATGCTTTGTAAGTTCGACGAGATGCTTGGTAAGTTCAGGATCAAGACACGACGTGACGAGATGCTTGGTAAGTTCAGGATCAAGACACGACGTGACGAGATGCTTGGTAAGTTCAGGATCAAGACACGATGTGGCCAGATGCTTGGCAATTTCAAGATCAGGACACGATGTGACGAGAGGCTTGGCAAGTTCAGGATCAAGACACGACGTGACGAGATGCTTGGTAAGTTCAGGATCAAAACACGATGTGACCAGATGCTTGGCAAGTTCAGGATCAAAACACGACGTGACGAGAGGCTTGGCAAGTTCAGGATCAAGACACGATGTGACGAGAGGCTTGGCAAGTTCAGTTTCAAGACACGACGTGACGAGACGCTCGGCAAGTTCAGGATCAAAACACGACGTGACCAGATGCTTGGCAAGTTCAGGATCAAGACACTTTGGCAAGTTCAAGATCAAGACACGACGTGACGACATGCTTGGCAAAATTCAGGATGAAGACATGTCAATATCGTCATTATCGGTGTTAGCCGTCATTGTCATGGAGCCGAGAGTGATCGCCGAGAAACAGGCCTCAGGAGATGACACGACGTGACGAGATGCTTGGCAAGTTCAGGCCGAGAAACAGGAGATGCTTGGCAATTTCAGGATCAACACACGATGTGACGAGATGCTTGGCAAGTTCAGGATCAAGACACCTTGGCAAGTTCAGGATCAAGACACGACGTGACGAGATGCTTGGCAAAACTCAGTTCGATTCAGGACGAAGACGTGATGTCAATACCGTCGTTATCGGGGTTAGCCGTCGACGTGACGAGATGCTTGCATGGGCAGAGACTGAACCCAACAATGTCTTGACTGTCATCTTGTTGCTTGTTTTCTGAAGCTTTGCCACTTACCCGGGCCGCCTTTATATAAGCGCTCCGTGCGATGCAGGACAAGTCTGTCGTCTGCAAGGCACGTTTTACCTTGCCTTCCTCATGGGTCTAAGACCATGGGAACCGGATCGGCAACCTTCGAAATGCCGTCGTTGCCGTTGCTGCCCACGAACTCGAAAAGCTGCGCTGTCACTTGTGTTTACTTGCCGGAGGGGGCACATCCCAGAGTGAACACATTTGCACAGAGCGAGGCAACCCACCGCTGGCCGGGTGGGGGTGGCTTTAAGTTCCCAGGAGGGCACGTTCGTCTTTGAAACAGACGCCGGGGAGGCCCATCAGCACGCTTTCTTGATCCTTTAACATTGATCCTTGTCATGTATTGCGACACGTTGAAAGCCTTGACTGATGTTGTTTGGTGTCCGCGACCGGGTATGGGACGCAGACTACGGGCGACCGGCATGCAGTGGTTGTGTGGCAGTGGCTGAGTGTCAGCTGCGCGGCTCTGCGCCTTCCTCGGAGGTCGCCATGGCACACCAGGCGGGGTGCCCACCGCTGGCCGGGCGGGGGTGGAATTAAGACCCCAGGAGGGGGGGTTCGTCTTTGAAACAGACGCCGGGGAGGCCCATCAGCATGCTTTCTTGATCCTTTGTCATTGTCATTGTCATGTATTGCGACATGCATGTTGCCATTGCTTGGTTAGAGTTGAATAGTTTAAAAGTTTTACGCTCGCAGGGCCCCGCAGCATGGAGGCACAGGCCGCCAAGTTTGACAAGCTGTTGCTTATCTAGGGTTCCGCTTGCAATGAATTGCAAATTAAATCGCATGTCGTTGAACCAACTGACAATGACCAAGGCCTGGGTTCAATGACTGATGTTGAACTAATTTAGGAATTTGGGCTTTCCATATATATATATATGCATATGTATATACCTGGACCCTACGGAACCTTCCTTTTTAGGGCTCCCTAATATGATTTCTTTATATAAGTCCTTAAAAAGGTAGGTTACTTGGGGTTAAGGTATTAATTCAATATATATAGATTACGTTTTAATTCTTAAAAATTGTAGTAGACTTTCAGGCTTTGCGGACACTCACAGGTCAGGTAATCTGGCCACTTTGAGGAACATGGTCTGTCGTCCTCGGCTTGGACACGAAGGCGATATGCTGTTTAGTTTTGTGTGCATTCTGGCCGTGTCAATCTCAGCATACAGGTTGCAGACAATATCATGAGCAGGTAGACGGTCTGTGAGATGATTGAGCCAGCAGCCGAGAAATCCACGTTCAATTGACGTATTTAAGAATAATACTTCATGAGATAACGACTGACTTTGTTGTCCAGGTCGCATTGGACATGAGCAGCGAGGAGTTGCTGGTCGACTACTCAGTCTGACTGCATTTCTGCTCATGCCAGCATCCGAATGCTCACATCTCTTTTGCCTGTAGTGATTGTGTCAGTCGCAGCCTGCCGCATGTGCATTTTGGTTCAGACACATCTAGGACAATTCACGGGCAGAATCTCGTCATTGTCATTGTCCAGCTCATTGTCAGCTTGTTAATGATCTTATTTCGAATGTTTTATATCTGTTCACGTCAGGTCAGCACATCAGCATGTTCCGAGTTGTCACTTCTAAGAGTTTTTGTTTGCTGTAGGCTTGCACGCATTTGGAGGCCTCTCCCGATTCCGCAGTAACCATGTCGCTCTACTGTCTCAACCAAGAAGACATGACGACACTGCTGGGAGAGTTCAAAAGCCTGTTTGACAAGGACGGGCTTCATTCAGTGGTAAAGTTCATGAGTTTATGGTTAAACCAAGCCCCGTCACTGCCGAATATCATGATCGCCAGGCCAAGGAACGAGGTGTGCGGCACAATGACAAGGTGTGGAGCAAATGGCCGCAAAAGGTCGTGATAGTAGGCTGGGCGGCCAAGCAGAGCAGGCACTACAGGCCACCTCCGGATGCCTGTCAGTTTAGAATNGTGTGCGGCACAATGACAAGGTGTGGAGCAAATGGCCGCAAAAGGTCGTGATAGTAGGCTGGGCGGCCAAGCAGAGCAGGCACTACAGGCCACCTCCGGATGCCTGTCAGTTTAGAATGTTTTATTGTCATTGTCTCGGCAGTGTTAGTTTGGATACTTCCTTTGTATCGTCACTGTCACCTGTTTTTACAACACCTGTTCGCCCTTAGTCACTGTCACCTGTTTTTACAACACCTGTTCGCCCTTAGTCACTGACTAGTCTAGGCTTTTGAAGAACCCCTTCAATATTCGAGGACGAGTGCTGGGTCAGTGGCGAGAGGGTCGAGAAACCAGAAAATTTAATGGCCATCAGCACTCTGCCTGACCACATCGCCATCCACAACCTTTGCCTTCACTTAAGTCACGACGAAACGCTGCTGGCGTGGATTTATTAAGTGTTTGCCGCTATTTGTACTTCATTTGATGTCACCATTGTCGTTAGCGACTTATGATGAAATTAAGCCTGTTGAAGACTGTGTGCGATGAAATGATATGGCATCTCCAGGGGGAACTTCTGGTTCAAGAAGAAGGCGCCGAACCGCTACTGCNAATTAAGCCTGTTGAAGACTGTGTGCGATGAAATGATATGGCATCTCCAGGGGGAACTTCTGGTTCAAGAAGAAGGCGCCGAACCGCTACTGCGGCTACGTGAGCGAGACCCAGGACAGAATGTTTGGCATGTAATTCTGGTGATTCCTCTCAATCTCAGTCTGTGTCAGTGAGACCCCACCCTACAGTGTCATCCCAGGTGTATATTACTATTACTGCCCCTACCTTTGACACGAGAGAGTTGAAAGTTTGATTTTGATTATGCAGGAGTCAGTGTTCGAGCACCCGAACTGCGGGAGAACACTGAAGAGGCTTTGCTCGGACAGCGCTGGCCTCGTGTTCATCAACTGCAAAGCTGGCTACCACCGGACTGGTGCATTTGTAATGCTATTGTTTCTTGCCATCGCAGCTGCTAGGCTAAGGTCAATGTCAAGTCAGTAATTTCCTGGTATCAGTTTTCAATTTCAATAATCATATACAATAATAATAACAATAAATGAAATTAGATAATATGTCATTGTCACATGTCGGAGCAGACTCTAATAAAGATTACTACAGGGGGCGTCGACATTTGGGGGTTGTTGTTAGTTTTAACATGACAAGAAAAAGGTCCCACAGTCTCTGACTAAGGTCGTCGGTATCGAAGTGGCGCCCATCGTCTGCTCGGTCAGCCGCAATTGGGCCGGCGACATCATGGACGCCATGGATCCTGGGTTGTGGGAAGACCTGCAGTAGTAAATTAAATAATTGTCCAACTTAGACATAATAAAACGTCATTGTCATTAATTAATAGTTATGTCTTTGTCATCATTTAGTCATTATCATTATTTTTGCCATTGTCATCATTACTAAGGAGTGGTTCCAGGGCGAGGGCGACTACGCCCACGTTGTGGAGAAGATCCTTCGCAATCTTGAGAAAGGATACTCGTGTGGCAAGGAGCTTTTCCTGGCTCAATCCATGAAGTCCATGATGAAGTTCTGGGAGCAGACAAACTTGCACCCCCAGCCTTTTGCGTCGGTGTTGGCGAGGCCACAGGTCAAGAAAATGCCGCGACCCGTGGCTAAACCCTCACCTAAGGTTCAGGCATCAACGGTGCCAGGGCCGAAGGGGGTGAAGCCATCTCAGGCACCAGGCCTAAGCGCCTCAAGCTCAAGCGAGCCGTCGCCGTGGGATGAGGAGCAGCAGTGTGTGCATCCCGACCACGACATGCACACTCGCTTGGTGTTGACGCCGGGTTGCCAAAGTCTTTGTCGAGTATGCCTGTCATTATCTGTCCGAACTAAGTCAGTGGCTGAGTCAGTTTTATTAACTAAACTAGAAATAAGTAGACACCCCTAACCCTCAACCCCTAACCCCTAAATCATGATTTTAATAGACCAGCCAAATCCTTAAATGCAGCAGCCAAGGCGGGAGCTCTGCGAGGATGCGACGATTTCGGACATAACGATGCTCTGTCTTCCTTTCTCACGCATTTGTACTCACGTTCCGGCCATACTCAATTCCAAGTGTTACAGCACCATGCACAGGTCCAATGATGCCTACATACGGAGCCGTGTCCTGGAGGATGTAACACACATCTTTGGGTCAACGGCAGATGATGATGACGAGAGACAATCATAATTTAAACTTATCAGAGTTTCCAGTCGTTGTCATTCATTGTCTTCNGATGACGAGAGACAATCATAATTTAAACTTATCAGAGTTTCCAGTCGTTGTCATTCATTGTCTTCGACGTGTGATCATACAAGAACTTAGCCGCCTTAGCCTGGCTGATAGGGTTTCAAGGTTTGTCCTCGTCGTCATTGTCCGGCATTAAAGGTGGCTTTGACCTTGCATGAGCCTGACCTGACAGGAATGACGGATGTGCTGCCGTGCTGCCTTTTTGCGTGCACGTTGCAGCCAGAACGCATAAGTGCCGCTCGCTCTGAGCTCTTTGAAAAAGACGTCTGCGTCGCCAGATTCGTATTGCGGTTGTCATTGTCACTGCAGTCTGAGAACCGCGACGCATGGCCGCTGTTTTGTCCGAGGTCCTTACTCTCAGTACCCGACAACGACGACGACAATGACTCAATCTTGGAGGCGCTTATGCTGCCTGCAGTTCTGCATTTTTCTGAATTCCCCTGAACGCTTAAACCGTAAATTTTTGGGTTTGGTTTTGCGGTTTCATTATCGGTTTTCGGGCTGGGGTGTTTGTTGGGGGTTTCGGGTTTCGGTTTTCCGGTGGTTTGGGGTAGCGGGCGTTGGGCCGGTTTGGGGTTTTGGCACTTTGGGATTAGAGTTTATGGTGTCAGTGTCTCTTCCAAAGCAAGTAATTTTCATTATCGTTATCATTCGGCAAGCTTTGTTTGTGATCAATGTCATCGATCAGTCCTGCACATTTAAATTGCATCTGTCATTGTCGTCTTACTTTCTTGAGCTTGCATGACCCGCGACC
>BGNK01000235.1:279008-297119 GCA_003297005.1 Symbiodinium sp. clade A Y106 | reverse complement strand
GAGAAGCTGTTGCAATTGAAATACACAATTCCGCACACACAGCTCCAGATGCTGGCAAATTTTTTGGATTGGGAACCCCCAAACAGGGAGAACCAATGCAATAATAACCGCAAAAGATGCTACGCCTTTCAAGGAGGTTACACTAAACAAGCTAGCATTCACGCGAAAAACGGTATCGAAACTGAATGTAGCAAAGACATATATGTACATATATGTATATATGTACATATGCACATGGATCCGGTTACACGATCCAATTGGTCGCCTGCATGTATATAGCTGGAGACGATGGGAACTGTTTGAGCAGCCTGCCTGATACTACGGTCTGAGTTGAACAGTACACGATGTCATATACGTGGACGTCTATATCCAAAATCATATGCTACCATGTACATGATGGGGTCTGCAAAAAGGGCGATTCTTTATGTTGATATGCGAGGATTATATAGATAGACCGGTCTTATGCATCATTCAAGGGTGGAGACATGCACGGCTTCGTAGACTAATTGCATCACATTTTTCTGCAAGAACATACTATAGGACCTAAAGAACAGCCACAAGATTGAAGTGGCATTGATTTATCGGATAGTCTTCATGAGAACTCCACAATGAAAGGTAGTTACAAGCACATCCCATGCTGATTGGGAGAGGACTTCCCATATCNGAGCAAGAGGGTTACATAAGCTTGAAAATCAATATTATGCAAACCATGACGATTGTAAGTTTTTGTAATGAAAACTCATAGAAAACAGCGTTTTAACTGAAAAATATGGGGCCCGTAATATCTTACACTCTCTATCCCAAAAAGTGTATAGTGTATCCATTCAGCTGCTAAGCTTAAATAGGGCCTTGGGTACAGGATCACCTCCAGACCCGAAACCAAGATGCGCGGGGCGCGGGTTACGGATGAAGGCTCTGGGCCCATGCCTTAATTAAACTCCCAAAGCATAAACCTCCAAAGTCCAAAGTTGACACCCTAAAACGCCGAAAACCCCTGAAGCTATCGCCATAGTGTAAGGACACCCACACCCAGAGACTGCGAAATCCGACTGTCAAGGCTGCTGGGACAATTTCTCATTTTCGTGAGTCCTGTTGACGGACTCGCTCAAGCAGTTCGGCAGCGTTTAGGTATGGGAGCTTCGCAGACTTTTGATATGCTAGGGTAACCTAGGAAAGACCCCTCAACGCATGGTTGCTTTTCAGAAACACAAGCGAGCGACGGCCTTCGGAACTGTGGACCCACCGGAAGCTCAGTAAGCTAGCTTCAACAGCTCCCCAGCTTCTTCACTCATGCTTGCGTTGTGCCAACCCCGACTGCCTTTGGTACCCTGGACATGTAGAAATAATTGCTGATCTCAAACTGAACATACCAGAAGTCATCACCATTTGTATGGCTCTATTGGCTTCAGGACACGAACGTACTGCATGACATGCACAACCTCTCTGGGCTGAAGAACCTAAGGGACTAATAACGGCTCGGCTTTCTAGATTCGAACTGAACTTACTAATCATTAAATGGTCAGAAGCCCTGACAGTTGGGAGTGCGGTGATATTGAGAGCTGAGTCACACCCTAAACGCTAAACTTTGAATCCCAAATCCTACATCCTAACCCCTGAACCCTAAATCGCGAAACCTACACCTAACGGGACCTAACCCCAAACTCCAACCCGTAAACTCCTAACCCTAAAGCCTAGACAGTAAAGAATCGGGTCGAAGCTCTCGTTCCAGCACCTTGTAGTCGGAGGCATGGGAGCCACTCTCCTCGCTGTCCTCCTTGGCCTCCGATCCCGAGTCCTGCGGAATACGCTTTAGGGTTTAGGGTTTCGAAGCAAAACCAAGCACGAACAGTACACCGAAACACCTCCCCCCCTCACCCTTCTCCAAAACAAAAACATGAGAGTACATAGCGCCACCCAAGCAAAACGAATAGTTGCACCGAAAAGCCGGCAGTAGTCCGAATGTGGTGTCCTTTTATAATTTTTTGGGCTTGCAAAAGCCCGGTGCTTCCAACCTACAACGCGAATCAAGCCTCCAGAAGTTCGGGAGCTGTCGGAAGGGAATAGGGTCTCGGGCGTAGGGATAATCTTCGTCGTCGTGCCTTTGAGGATGTCAGCTACGATGTCCAAACAGAGCAGCAGATGCTGTCTTATTTACCGAAACCCGAATAGGCGCCAAGCTGGTAGGATGCATCGGTGGGCAGGAGAAAAACTGAACCCCCGGCGCTGCGGCTGCACACCCTATGTAAACTATATGTCCTGGACTAGATCGTATTCTGCCTATTTTGACTGTAGCTCATGTGGTGCTTGCGGTTGAGGGCTGTGCAGGAATTCCTGCTTGGAAGACGCGAGGCTGTATGTCTTTGGGTCGAGTGTACGGAATAGTCACGTTTTTTCACCGTAGTCTCTGTGCGTGATTCAATGATTCCTTTGACGGGCTTGGTGAACAATCTGAGCGGAATTCAGACAGGTTCGAGCCTCCTTGAAGAAGTATATCGCCAGTGGGACGATCTTGGCTAAACTTCGCCTGTCACTACCTGAAACCTTCGAAGCTTCATTGCCAAACCTGTAACCTTAAGGACTGTAACGGTTGTGTCCGGCCCCAGAGTCTCCAAAAATGCTGTGTGCGGCTGCTAGCTGCTGAAGCGTCTCATCACAAGAAACAGTACGTAGCCGGAGGAGCAGATAACTAGTTCCTTCAAACGCTAAATACGTCTTAAAGTAGGCCTGATGCTCGGTCTCACAGTCATAGCATAACCCCTACCTGGACCCTAAGAAACCTACCTTTTTAGGGTTCCTTCATATGTTTTCCTTAATGATGTAAGTCCTTAAAAAGGTAGATGGTTCGGGGTCCAGGTCACCCCCATAGGGTGTCTTAAGGCACCCGAGTCTCCTCCTGGCCATCTTCCTCCGGTGGCTTCTGCTCTTCCACCGCGAAGCTTTGCTGCTCCTGGATCCACTCCCGAACCTAAGGCCTGGCCTTCTGGTGCTTCGTGTCTGTGCTTAGAGGATCAGGGGGCTCAGCAATGTCAACATATCACCCTAATTAAGGCACTTATAACCCTGCTTACACTAAGTCCCATGATCCTGCAAGGGAGCCTATGTATCTATGTAGTGCGAGTAGTGTCCTGTAAGGTTGAGTGATGCTACGCAATGCAAACCCAGGAACGGAACGCAATATCATGGATACATGTATGTATGCAGGTATGCACGTACGTACGTGGACAGGGGCATAAGTATGCACATATGTGTTAGATCGGCATGTATTCGCGTGTGTGCACACTCACGTAAATGCATTATCCAAGCAACTTCTGCATGTAAGTTGAAAAGCTTGGAGGCCACAAACGATTCATAAACTCGAAATAGGATTTAGGCACAAACATCAGGCATCGAAAGCATCATGACTGAATCAGTAACGTCTGAACTACGAACAACTCTAAATTCCGACCAGAAATTTAAACCTGTACACTCTGCAAACCTGGAACGGTCACCTCCAGTGTGGCATTGGCCTTCGAGCGTGGGGAGTCAGGCACCTCAGCGTCTGAGTTGGCTTGTCTTGCTTGTTCTTACAAGGATCCGAACTATAGAACTGGCTCATGATGTTGCTTTTCTGTTGAAGGATCCTCACCATAAGCTTGGTTACCCCAAAACGGGAACTACAATGGAGAACTAGTTGGGGCTTTTAAGGCGTTTGAAAAATATTAGCAAATAAGATCCTCTTAAGCCCAATAAGGGAAAATATAAAGCCCTACCTAGGGAAGTATAGAGACCTCAGACAAGGGGTTGTGGAAGCTTTTACCCTATCATGAGGGAACCGTAAGGAACAGTATGACACATTATTCTTCCTACTTGTCGGGTATCATGGGGAACCAAAGGTTAACCTTTTTCATAATATAGGGATTATATATGGATTAAACTACCCCAAAAGGTTAAAGGTTACCTACTCTATTACTAGGGCTTGGCTTGATGTGATGACTAGGTTTTACATAACCGGGACTACCAGAAAGCACTGACAGGCTCAACATATTCAGCAAGAGGTCAAGCTTGGGAATATTATCCCCTGATCGGCTCAGGAATCGTGGGCTGAGGCCCAATGTTTCGGGTCCAGATTAGGCTTAAACCCCCAAGCCCTTAAACCCTAAACCGTTCAGGGCTGCTTCCCGGCTTTATGGTTTATAACGGCTGAAATATCTAGGAGGGTTACGAGCTGTTCATTCCTGTTGAAGGGTTCAGGATTTTCAGGCTTTTGGGGTAGGGTTTAGGGTTGATATAGGGTTTATGGGTTTGGGGTGTTCATGTTTTCCGATTGGCACTTCAACTTTGCTTCACGTCGCAACCCGCCACAGCCATCTGCCAAATCGAGCATCGGAATTCCACCAGGTCTGTAACACGGGTCTACACGTGTCGAAATAATTCTCTTCGAGCCCTCGCACTCCTCCCCCTGCCTCCTGCCTCCTCCCTCCTCCCTCCCTCCTCCCTCCTCCCTCCTCCTCCACGACAGAGTGATCTTGGTGCAGGTGCTTTAGCAACACCTTCTCGAGACTAGTCAGATCTCAAACATTCGCAGCACTGGCCCAGGTTTGGCCTCGCAGTTCTGTTCACAGGAATACATGCCCTGAGCACGGACAGCCATAAACAACTCAAAGAATGCACAGCAACCTTCTCTAGGATCGTAGGACATAGTACGGTATACCTGGAGTTGCTCAACAAGGGCAGCCAGTCAACACGTCTAGAATCTAGCAGCCCGAAGACACACCACGAGACACCCTTCATTACAGAGACACGAGTAGGATGAAGATTGCTTCTGAGTCTGCGCTAGTCTACGGGAGGGCGAAATCTTGAACCTTTACCGACCTAGACCCCAGTAGGGCAAGACCTTCAAACCAACACCCTACACCAATCTCTCTACGAAGCCACAATGCCCGGAACCCCTAAACCCAAAGTCATAAAGCCACCAAGCCCCGATTCGGCAAAACCCGGAAAGACACCTGCTCGACCTCCTGGGTCCCCTGCTGTGATGCAAAGCCCTAAAATTCCCTAAAACCACAAACCAAAAATCACATCAGGGTATTGGAGTCCTTTATACTACAATCATACCCAGGAAACATAAGGAATGGATGACATAAACGTTCATCTATCTCGGCTCCTATACCACGTCCTCTGCAGCCCTGGCACATCTCGTCCGGCTAGCAGCTGATCGAGCGTGCATCCTTGTGGTGTTTTCAGAAGTTCCTTACGGGTATAGGATTTAAGCCCCAAGCCCTACACCAAGTGTAGGTTACGCAAGCGGTGAGTTGGGATGTCAAACCACCCCATAGTCAGCAGGACTGGCAAATAGGTCACAATGGGGCCAAACGTGCCAAAAACATGGGGATCAACTTCCAGGGCTCTGTTTTGCGGTCAGATTTATGGGATGTTAAGGGTTAAGGGTCAATCGGATGAGTTCAATTCTGAATCCAGGATCAAGGCTATTGGACTCTGGCTCCCTGCCTGTGAGCCGCATCACCAGCTGGTCCTTTTTGGAAAGCCAATGCAAGCCGTTTTGGAACAAAGGGCTTCAGGGTTCCTACCTGAACCCTACCGGGACCTCCATTGTCATTTCCTTATATAAGTCCTTAAAAAGGTAGGTTCTTTAGGGCCAAACAGAACCCGAAACCGTAAAAAGGGCTCCACGCATTGGGTGTTAGACTTTCGGCTGTCCATTGTCAGACTTCTACGAGGCCTGAAGTTCCCCCAAGGGTCCAACGGTCATCATACACTCTCCAAAAAAAGTAACCTACATAACTACTATCCTAAAACCGAGTACCTAATTATTGGGTCGAATACCTAATCATTGGGTCCTTTGGACTCTTAGGGTTCAGGCATAAGTTGGTTTCATTCGGCACAACTCAGCATGAGCAGTTTGGAAGCAATGGTCCTGAGAGACCTAACGCAGGGGCCTTGACAATTAGAGTAGGGTTTTGAGTTACGATAAGACTATGACTATTGACTAGTTGACTATAAGGAGATAATATGTCTAATCATTCCGACCCCTGTGCCGTCAAATTTCGGTTCGCAGGTTCACCTCGCTACTTTAGGCGTTTAGGCAGCTCTCTACACCATGTATACACCCGAACACCCCAAAGCGTAAAATCACCTAAGAGAAAATACAGCCGAATGGAAAACCCTAAACCCTAAACGGACCATAACCCTTACTCCCTAACCCTAAATGCTAGACACCTGCACCTGTAACGTAACTCCTAGGGCCTTAACCCTAAACCCCTAGACCCAAGCTCGCAGGATTTTGTGGTCCTTCTTTGTCAGTAGCGGGGCCGTCTTGCCCAGGGCCCAGCCACCGTGCTTTTTGAGGATCATCGTCGGGTCGTCGTACATCCTAGGGCTGGCAAGGGCCCCAAAGAGAAGGGCTCAGGGTTTCATATAGGGGCCTTAATAATTAGAATAGGGTTTTGGGGCCCATTATGCTTATAATTATGATAATAGGTAATTATTAAGGTCCCTATATTAGGGCTTAAGGCTTGGATGTCGTCGGGTTCTGGGGTAGTGGTTGGACGTTCACAAACAGTTTCGGGTTTAGGGCTTTAGGCTTCAGGCTTTAGGGTTTTAGGGTCTAGGCTTTGGGGGGGCCAGACCGAGTTTAGGGGGAAAGCGGCTTAGGGATGCGAGGAGACATCGGAGCGGCGTGTGACCATAATTCGGTCATTCTCCCTACTAATATGCCGGAGATGCACTGTTGCAGGAGTCGTTGGAAGGTAGGGTTGTATTCCCGAAATTCCGGGGTCCCCTGTTAGCCAAAAAATCGGGGTGCTGTGCTAAGTACTAACTATTCAGTCTTTATAAGCCTTTCTTGGTGGATCCCAAGTCAAGAGATTAAGTCTGCTTCGGTACTCCCTCTGGAACCCTCAAAAGTAAAGTCCAAAGGGAACCTAGGTTGGGGTCTAGGTTTTAGGGTTAGGACGTAGGGGTTTAGGGTTGACTGCTTAGGGGTTTAGGGTTTACGGTCCGGCACGGTCGACCAGAAGCACCGCACCGCATCAACATCGACGAGTACGCAAAAGCTACACGCCATGGGCGTTAAACCGTTTTGCTGGCTCAACTGCTGCTGGTCAGTAGGAATCGACCCTGTGTAGCAGCCTGTGGAAGCTGTCTTTCCCTAGCAAGAACCGAAGTCCCGAACCCTAAACACTAAACCGCAATCAAAGTGAGCAAGGGTTCCTGGCATGGTCGAAGCTGACGTCTTTCGCATCTGCCATGATGTCTTCGTCACCTGGGTTGTCGTGACGAAACTGCCTATAAGCTCTAACACCACAGCAACCAATAAGGGAATGTGCGCTTTATGCTTCTTTTGATACACATACGTTTTACCTCTTCTGGTGACTTCTAAATCGTGAAACGAAACCCCTCAACAGGAACCAAGTCACCATCCACCAGGACGTCGTTGACCGGCAAGTTGTACATACCTGCCGGGAGGGCATGCAAGTGAGTTAGATTTCCGTGAAGAGGAGATTCTCGAAAAGCCAGCATCGCAACCATACTAGCGGGATATCTCCCGAGACGAATGCACCAGAAAATGACTCCTGAGTGTGATGCTGGCGTAAGGAGTACCTCTTAATGCTTTGTCTTAGAGGATGGCAAACCTCTTTTTCTGTTTCCATAACTGGGGGGTGGGGCTTCAGGATGTTAGGGTCTCAGTCTTTCCAGCATTGGGGGCAAGGCAGAAAACTTAAAATCGTCACATCGTGCAAGGAATAAGGAACGCTGTTCGTAGCTGCGTAGCATGTAGCAGCAACACATGCTTATTGCATCCAGATACATACTTTAGATTGTAGTAGCAGGAGGGGCAGAGTCTGTACCAAATGCAACAAGAGTGGCAGGGACTAGAGGGAGTATAGCACTTGGAACATGCAGCAAAAGTTAAGGAGGCCCACCAAGGAACAACCCAGCACCAACACCAAGCCAAGGAACGCATAGCATCGATCATCTCGTCGTACTGGCCCTCGAAGAAGCGGTCTTGCACCAAGAACGCCTTTCGAGAAAATCCCCCACGCCCTCAACTCCGGAACGTTCACTAGAATCGGGATAGTCGGTTTAGGGTCACGATTTAGACTGCAGATCTATGCACGGAGGGCCACCCCGCATCCACAATCCGTAGCTCGCAAGGCTTGGGGTTTCGGGTGTCAGAGATCCTGGGCTAGTCGGGGTGGTCCCATCATTTCCTACGCTGATGTAGGAACCTGATGAAGAAACCCTGGCCCTATAACCCCAATATACTAGTATTCGAGGAACCCCAATAAGAACCAAGGAACCCAAAAAAAACCCAAGGTTTCTTAATCAGGTTCCTACATTAGCTGCTGGCACTCTCAGATTCTCAGATGTTGGTCGCCACGAAGTTTGATGACAATCACACCACACTCACTTTTGCTACACTCTCTTTTGCTTTGGCATCAGACAAGACTGCTTAGAGGATCAGGGGACTTAGTAAGTAGGCTTACAAGTACCTTAATTAAGGTTATAAGTAGATATAACTATAGTTACCTTGCTTATAGCCCTACTTACTAAGTCCCATGATCATCCAAGTAGGATTTACTAAGCGATGTCAGCTCATGGCACCTTAGTTTGCCGCAGCGCAGGCAGCCATCCTTACTTTTGGGGTCCCTATAATAAGGATCCTACTATTTAGGGTACTACGTTAGGGTCCCCTATTTTCGGAAACTCCCATATAGACCTGAAACCCCTCATCCCAGTCCTAGGACGAGAAGCCTTGAACCCCAAATCCCAAACCTCAACCCCAAACCCTCAGCCCAAACCACCTGAAACCCCAGATTCCAAACCTCAACCCCCACGCCTAAACTCCAAACTCTCAGCTCAAAACCACCTGAGGACCCCTGATCCCAAACCTCAACCCCAGTGCCGAACCTCTAAACTCCAAACCCCCAACCCTACATAAGCCGGAAGCCCTTGAATTGCAAGCCCGCAGCCCGCTATCCGAATTCCAAACTGGATGGGCCTGCTCAGTGGCCTCAATAACGGGCAAGCACTTAGGGTTCAGCGTTTGAACGCTTAGGGTTAAGGGCCAGGCCAGGGTTGGAGGGTATAATTATAATTAGGGTTTGGGGTTTGAGCACGCGTTTGACAAGGACCCCCAAAAACTCCTTTCAGTGTCTGAACCCCTGACGCTCCTGGACGTAAGGCCCAAGAAGGAAGGTCCGGGGAATCTCGCCATAACCAGACCTCAGGGAGGGAGGGAGGGAGGGAGCCCTGTTTTAATGTAGGAACCTGATTAAGAAACCTTGGGCCTTTATTAGGGTTCCTTATATGCATCCTACTATTTTGGGGGGTTATCGGCCCAGGGTTTCTTAATCAGGTTCCTACATTAGTCTGAAAACTGGCGCACATGTACACACTCACATCATAACCTTGCGCAGCAAATTCACCTATAAACCGCCCTGAAACCTAAACCGAGTTGCACAAGAGGTTTTATTAAGCCGACGTGCAGTACTTAGACCTCAAACCAAAACCCTACACCTTCAAAGTGTGTCAGCCGCCGGTCTCAGAAATGGCTTCCCCTAAGGGTCCATGTACTCAAAAAGTATATACTTCGGCCCCGAAGTACCTATATGTAGGCTATTTTAAGGCCAAAGTATCTACTGTTTGGGTACATGGACCCTTAGGCTTCTTCAACCTCCATAGGTATCTTCCTGGGAGCGCTGAGGCTTTGCGAGGGCCGATAAGATTAATAGTCTAATAGTAATAGTAACCTTACTAATAATCATATTCATAACAATACTGACCACAGGATCTCGGTCAGTATGATACAACAGGGTGTAGACCGGCATGGACTCGAGGAGGCAGGATCCTAAATAAACACAAAATAGCCAAGACGAAAGCAACCCACAGGTTCTCGGACAATCGCTGCTAAATGAATGAACGGTTTGTAAGGAGGGGCACGTGCATGTACATAGCAGCACGCACAACCGACCTATGCACACCCATGAAACTTCGGCATGTATCTATCTTTGCGTCTACAATCTGCACATATATGTATATGGCACCTTTACATATACATACGCAGATACAATATATATATAATATATACTTATATTTATATTTATAGAAGCGCACACACACACACGAGTGTATAACATGTGAATGCGGCTTGTATGCATGATCGCGTGCTTTCTGTATTTCAGTAAGTCCCGAGGGAGCCAAGCCGCCACTGGTCGTCCATAGTCTCTGTGATGTAGTTGAGCAGCACATCGTGGTTAAACCTCCGCTATCGGATCTTAAATCAATTGCCCTTCTAAGCCAAAGCCAAAAGTTGAAGCCCCGCAGCAGGTTAAAATTCTATGTTCACGCTAGGTCTGTGCTTGTCCCAGTTTTGTCACGTGCACAGTGACACAAAGCAAAACTCAAAGGAAAAGGACTAGTGACTTGGAGCTCGAAGACAAAAGCGCATACACACGCAAAAACAACAAGATACAACACACATACACTGAAGCTTGAACCCAGCCATCTAGTTTAGGGTCTACACGTGACAATCTCAAGTCGCAGAGTCTCCTTTTGATGGTTTAGGGAACTTCTTGTTTGAGGTGACTCAACCGGGTGCTGGTTGAAACAATTTAATTAAATTCAGCCGTCTGTACAGGCTGTACAGGCATGTGGAGGGAAAAATATGCTTCCATGAGCAGGGCGCGGTCAGCCCTAAACTCACCCATAATCTGTTGAACGCTAGGTTTGGAGCGTTACCTCAGGAACCCCCAGCACCGGAAACCCCTGCCCTGCATCTTCGACGACTCGACAAGGGGCTGTAGCTGAAATTTTCGTCGCATGTACTCCTCGAAAAAGCCCGCAAAGGAGGTTTCCTGGTGGCATGCGTCACAGCCTACCCAAAGACTCCAATGCCGATCTTTTCGATTAGCTGTTTTGGGAACGGTCGCAGCCGAAACTATGTACTATTGCCGAGCCTTAACAGTTGCTGAGGTTTGGAAAACATATTCCAAATTATTGCAGCAGAAGTGAAATGTTCACGAATCCTAGTCTCTAGCTCCGAGAGCTTCGGGCCTGAGGCGTTCGGACGTCAAAAGCTCAGAGTCGAGCTGCTTAGGGCTTATGGGCTTAGAAGGGTTTAGGAATGTTTAGGGCTTAGAGGATTTTAGGTGATTTTAGGGGTTCAGGGTTTCACGGAGTAATTGGCTTTTATCAGGCATGACAGTTTATGTTGCAATTTGTTGGCCAAGAGCTTTAGGGGCGTTATAATCATTCAGTAGCGGCTTGTTTCTGGCATTTAATTTTTCTTTGCGGTGCTGCTTCCCAGCTAAACCTCTAAAATCCCACCCGGCCAGCTGGGGCCGTCCCCACCCGTAATTGGGTGCCCAGACGTGAAGATGCCCGGCACCCGCATTGGGCCAAACAATGGGTGGAGCCTATAGAGAGTGGTCGAATACAGCCCGATTTGGCAGCTTGGCGTTTTTCCACCCTTAAGAATTGGTACCCCGTGGGGGCCGAGCGGGCAGCTTCCAGGGACCCGGGTCTTGGAGCCGAAAATGACCGAACTGGTCCCGATTCCGACCGCCCCCCCCGACCCGTCATAGCCCGCACCCGACCCCTTGACTCCTGGCTGCCCACCAAGTCCCTGCCCTGTCTGATCGGTGTGGGAATTGAGGGCGTGGGCCCTAAACCCTGACAGGAAATGGTTTGGGTGGTTGCCTGTGGTAACATCACAGTGGGTTGGTTTAAGAGAACTTCCGGTTTCACCGATTTTATGGCACATGCATGGAAGGTCACTTGACGCGCAATATGCCACCACCCTCAAAACCTGGTGCGAGGTGGAGCCATCCCAGCATGGATTGCCAGCCACTGCGCAAGAAGACACCCTAGACCCGAAACCCTGAACCCTAGACCCTAACCTCCTTTTACAGCCCCAAACCCTTAAACCCAAAACACCTAATAGCCCTAAAACCCTGAAACCCTAAACCGCCCTCAAAGGCTCGAGGCCTTTGTCCCTTGCGCCCACTCGCCTGCGACGTGTCGACGACATTGGAGCAAGTCGTGTGCTCGCGTAGTACGGTTTCAACCCTTGGGGATGTGGCTTAAGATGGAGGCATCGGGTTTAAAGGTTACGGGTGTTTTTTGAACGCCTTTGTCCGCCTATCTGCGCCGTCTGCGAACTACGGTTTAGGGTTTGGGGTTAGGGCTTGGGTCTGAGATGGAAGTTGGTTTAAAGAAAATTTCAAGCAGGGGACCTATTTCTTCCTCGTGGAACATTTCTTGTTTAACAGGTATACATTGGCTGCTCTGCAGCGAACAACTAACATCATGGAATCCAAAACAACTATCCAGGGGTGGAGATTTTCTGTACTTTTTTGCAATGTTGTTTTTGATGGTGGGGGCGGGGCGGGGGGGGGNGGGGGGGGGGGGGGGCAGGTTCTCTGTGTTTCCATAGGAAACCCTCTATTTCCGCTGCGTTTTCACAGGAAAACCTCTATTGTCTCTATATTTTCATAGCAAGGGCCTCGTTTTTCGGTGTCGGAGTGACTTACTGTAGCAACCGAAAACCGGGGTCACTTAGCCACTGAGGGTCCGCACCGTTTTGGGTGACTTAGCAACCAAATTTCGGTGTCACTTGGCCACCGGATTTAGCTTTACCGATTCCGGAATCATCATATATCTTAAACACGCCCCCTGATTTAGGGATTCCGGTTCATCATATATTTTAAACAAGCCCCCTCATTTCGCGATTCGGATTCATCATATATCTTAAACACGCCCCCTCATTTTTGGCGATTCCGGTTCATCATATCTTAAACACGGCCCGTCATTTCGCGATTCCGGCCACCGGATTCAACTTTACGATTCAGGCTTTAAGATTCAAACCTCCTCAGACTCATCCTATATCTCAAACACACCCCTTCATTTGGCCATTCCGGATTCATCACATATCTCAAAAACGCCCTCATTTGGCGAATCCGGTTCATCATACATCTTATAAGCGCCCCCTCATTGGCGACTCCGGTGCATGTGGCGATTCCGGTTCATCACATATCTTAAACATGCCCCCTCATTTCGCGATTGGGATTCATCATATAAGTTGAACACGCGCCCTCATTTGGCGATTCCGGTTCATCATATATCTTAAACGCGCCCTCTGATTTAGCCACTCCGGTTCATCATATATGTTAAACATGCCCCCACATTTCGCGATTCGGATTCATCATATATCTCAAACACGCCCCCTCATTTGGCGATTCCGGCTCATCATATCTACAACACGCTGCCTAATTTGGCGATTCCGGTTCATCAAGCATCTTAAACGTGCCTACTCATGTCGCCATTCGGCTTCATCACATACCTTAAACGCGCCCAAAAACACAATGATCTCATGATGGGTTTCAAAAAGGAAACTCATATACTTTGAAGCAAGCTTGCACGGCTGAAAACAGCGGGGGGTTGAGGGGGCGCAGCCCCCCCTGATTTGCAAAACTTGCGCAGCTTGAAGAAAGTGGGGTATTGAGGGGGGCGCAGCCCCACCCCCCCTCATTTGCAAACAGAATGCTCGCATGATGGGAAGCAGCCCCCCGCCAGTTGCAAACACAATGCTCGCATGATGACTCAGAAGCGTTGGAGCAAGCTTGCACGGTTTACCCTCCCAACTTTGTTTATCTTTTATTTCGTTAGTTCTTTCTTTGTTTCTTTCGTTCTTTGTTTCTTCCTTTGATTACTTCGATTGTTTCTTTCTTTCCTTCTTTCTTTTGTTATGTCTTCCTTTCGTTCTGTCCCTACCATCTTCCCTTCAATTCCCATGAAAACAAACAGAAAATGTACGGTTTCCTCTGAAACGTCGAGAAAATAGAGGTTTCCTGCTAGAACACAACAAAATTGGATGAACATAAAAGTTTTTTGCTAGTATAATATAGAGAAAATGAAGGTTGTCCTGTGAAAACATAGCGACAACGGAGGTTCTGCGAGAACCCACCACCCAACCACAAAAAAACACAAAGACAACAAAAAAAACACTGCGTCCCCCAACTATCATGTCAGACTCTTTTTAGGACCCCCGCGTGTTTTTGAGGAGGAGCTAAGTCCATTGGAAACAATAAATACCCTAATCCCAGGTACAACTTTTGGCCGACTCGACGCATCTCCTCATTCCTAAATCGGTGGGGCACTTCGGGCGGGCCTGAATAGGTTTTGCCTGTTAAAAGAATGAGGACCTGTAGACTTGAAAGCAACCACCAAGACATGGTATTTATTGATAAATGGCTCGAAGTAAGGATCGTGACGCCGAAATCCTGCCCCCAAGGAATAACCTGAGCGAACAACCCTCTACCGTGACAACGTGGAACCCTGATGCCAAAAGGACTTAAAGTTTAGGGTTGAGCTGAAAGAGGAAGCGATATTGATGGCAACATAAGTTTGCAGGAAGCAAGAGAAGTTTCAATCTCTCCAACCGATTGCTAAACGATCCACAACTAGCACAACAAAAACTCTACAAACTTCCAATATCTTCCAATGAATCTAAACGCCAGGTAGACCACACTCCTAAAAAGCCGAAGCAACCCCAGAACATCGCATAAACGGCGTTCAGGAATGTTAAAACACAAACAACGAGCCTAAAGCCTTTCGACGTGTGCCACCTAGATGAACGAGTTCCGGCTCGACTAGGCGTGGTGAAAGTGTTGCGGAACGGGCTCTGGGTTTGGTATAGCAACACATACATACATGATTTCATATGCATATCGGTACCTATGCTTGGTCTATTTAGTTTATATGCTCACCATGCGAAAAATATGGATCGAAAGCAATCTCAACACATACTTCGCAGTGTCAGTCCATTGTCTGGAACTCCACCAAAGTCAAATTCTCGAACTTGCTTGTCATGGAAACCGTTACAATACCTCTTGCATGTGAATACTGTTTATTTTTGGTAGTTGCTGCCGTGATAGATATAAACCTAACGCGGCAAGCCCTTTCATAAACCAATGGCATGCACCGTGGCAAAAGACATGTCATTATCTGCTACCGTCTTGTGACCGTGCGCTCATTCGCAGTTGTTTTGCTCGAACATGAAGCATTCGTCGATACCAACATAGCTTGACCGTGCTTGTGCTGCATCATAAGCAGAAGTGTGCCCTTCAATGCCTTTGTCTGCCTCCCGATTTGCCTCCGGACTTGCATTTGATGAACGATCATTCCGCCGTGCATCCCTCACCACACTGACAATAGGCGTCGAAGGTTCGTGGCCCCTAGTTCGAACTTTTCGTGCCAAACTGCCACAACCGATGCGTGGTGTGCGTCAGCAGCGTCGGTGCTGCATTGGTAGAGCGCTACGAATCGGACAGGCAGGTGCTACCAGAGCACAGCCGAAACCTGAGACATTACGTGAAGAGCAGGACACGGGCTCTGATGGAAGAATTATCGGATGCTGACAGGATGGAGATCGACTCTGCGCAATGATGCTTTTGAACCGATCATAAAAACCCCAAACCCCTAACCCTATACAGGCGAAGTGCTAAAGGCCCTCGACCAGCTCACTATGCTTCGTTGGATTCCGAACTGGAGGTGTAGGGTGTTAAGCTTAGGATTTATGGGGTTGAGGGCTGAACAAACCCACAGAAGGGGTCCAATGTTGTCCCAAAGGCCTAGGCCTAGGTGCCGGGGCCCCAACAGCTGCGTATCCTCGTCGTGCTCACAGATCCTTCGTTGCTCAAAGGCCCTAAACGCGAAATCAGTTATATATCTACCTATAACCCAGATTAAGGTACTTATAACCCGACTTACTACGTCCCACGATCCGCCCAGTACTATAGCAGCCTCAGTTATCACCAATAATATTCCTCAGGGCTTCTGATTGAAAATGTAGCAGTAGAATGGCCCCAAAACCCTATTCTAATTATTAAGGCCCCTATATGAAGTCCTCGCACCCCCAAGACGGCTTAGGGTTGTAGGGCTTCTATAGGGTTTAGGAAGAAGCTTCTTGTTGTTGAGCTCCCTTTAAGTATGAGGCCCAGAAGTCACAGGAGGCTAGGAATACGGTCTAATGTAGGGGCCTTAAAAAATCACAAGAGGGTTTTGGGGCTACTATAATTGTAATAAGGAGCCCCCAAACAAGTATCGGTAATTATTTAGGCCCCTATGGTGGCGGGGTTGCTTGGGAATACGGCTCAGGGTTCAGAGTTTCGGGCAAAGGAATAAAATAGGGCGTAGGATTAAGAGTGTAAGGGCTACTTACGTTACTGCAGTGTCGCGGAAATGCGCAAGCATTGGATCTAGCAGGCTTAGTGTGAAGGCTGAGCCCAATTACCACAAACGAAAACAGAACCCCAGAACAAAGACAACAAACCTTCAATCCCCACAAGTGCTTGCACAAGCTCCGTAAGTTCCCCCAAAACCCTCTTCCAACTACTTAATAAGGGAGCCCTGAACTTGAACACCAAAAGCCCCAACATCTCTCGTAAAACCTTACAAATGCCAAGCCCTCCAAGCTGGCTCCAACTGTTCAGCGCCATTACAGAACTGGCCTAAGCCCTAAACCCCAAATCCCAAAAGCCCTGCACCTTGAACCCTGAACACCAAAATCCCTGAAACCCTAAACCTTGAACCCCTAAGCCCCTAAACCCTAAACCCTTAAACCCTACTGTAGATCCCTTTAAAGGAACCCTCTCAACCCCAAAGCCCCGGTCGAAATTGAGGCGGCCGCGCTCGTATGTGGGAGTGAAGCAGATCCTGTCAGCTGAAAGTCCCTTCTACCCACCTTGGGTTAGTAGGACTGTAGTAAGGGTTCCTTCAAAGGGGTCTATAAGGATTACTATAAGGGGTATTATGGGGGTTTAGTATAGTGACACTGTACCTACCTTTGGTTAGTAGGGAATGGAAGAATGGTAGTAATAGTAGTTATAATTGTACCCCCTTCCTCCATTCCCTACTAACCAAAGGTAAGTCTACTGTGAGGGCTTACCTTAACCCTGAACAGCCTACCTTTTTAGGGCTCCTTATTATGATTTCCATACATATGTCCTCAAAAAGGTAGGTTATTCGGGGTTAAGGTAAGATTTATGATTTATTAGGGTTTCGGGTGCAGGGTTTCGGGCTTATGGAACTACTTCAGGATTTAGAAATTGGTTTAAGGCTGCGGGATGAGATTTCAGGGTTCTCGCTGCAGAAGGGCCTTTTGGGCTTCTATTGTTGTTTAGGAGCTCAAGTAGGAGCCTTTTGAAGGGGTAGTGTATTTATGTGGGGACTATAGGCGGGGAGAACTGTTCATCAGTTAGGCACTTGCATGAACACCGGTTTTGAGGGTTTAGGTTAGGGCTCGGGGCTTACTGTCGAACACTGGTGCCGTATGATTCAGAGTTAAGGGGTGTGCGGATGTTAATGTCCTGAGGTTTGGGACTCAGGTTTGGGAGGATTGAACCAATCCGAGGCTTTTGGCCATCTTGAACGGTGTTTCGGTTTGCACGGCAGGAGAGAGATAGTTATTTTTGATAACACGAAAGCCTTGTTCAAAGGTCTCTGAAGTGATTGCAGGGGATGCGCGAGTACAGAGTGGAGCGGCTTAGGCGACAAGGTGTGTGAAGGGTTTCGGATGTTCCCAAGCCTCTAAGCTCCAATATACGGATGCCTGGGATAAGACTTAATCAGAACCATGGCCGCGCGCTGGTGTTGAACATCTAGTAGTTGGCAGGGTGATGGAGCCAAAAAGCGTACTTGCAGGAATATTTGGAGATGTATGCAGCTTTTTTGGGGTTTAAGGCGGCCTTACAATCGAGATCGCTATTTTGGGGTCTAGATAGTAAGGGTCCCTTACTGCCGAAACGCAAGTTTTAATCCAACACCAAGCCGAGGGCGAGGCAGAAGGGGGTTGCACGCAAAGAATGGCCACGGCCTGTCTTAGGGTTTTTTTTTTAAGCACCTTTTTCCGTCTGCTCAAACGTCCGAACTGACAGAAGGCCGGTTTCGACCAGGCGTTGTTGACGACTGCACTTTACGGCGTGTCCAAGCCCCCATTCATGGCCACATACTGAAGCTGAACCAACTCCTTCACATGTTCTCCATACATCTCACCGATCTGTCCCAGAGTCATGGTTCCCCCCATCCATTGCGCGAACAGGCTCTCATACT
>BGNK01000235.1:178708-278881 GCA_003297005.1 Symbiodinium sp. clade A Y106 | reverse complement strand
CCATGCTGCAGGCCCACAGCAGCCGTCACACTGCTATCCTCCTGCACTGTGTCGGCCGCCGCAGGGTTCGGCGGAGTTGCCACGGGCTCCTCCTGTTGAACCACTGCCAGGCTGAGTTGCAGCGTGGCCTTCCCCTCCATTGGCACTCGTAGAACCCTGCTCACACGAGGCCCATCAGAGCTGCCACTGGACAGCTCCACCTCCACATAGGTCCTCTTCCGAGTAGGCGGGGCCTCCATTGCCTGTCTCATCACTTCATCTTCCCACGCTTGGTACCTGGCCGCCTCCCTCTCCTCTTGGCTGTCCTGAACCCACTGCGCCACTTGCCTCTCCATCTCCTGGGTCTCCTCATTGCAGGCCTGCTCCTCTTGTCTTTCGAGCATGGCTCGAGCCTCTGCCTCTTCTTCCCTGTCCAGCTGCTCTTCCTCGAGTAGTCCGTCCAGGTCTCGGTCGCACCTTCTGTTGGTTCTCATGAGACGTCTCATCCCATTCTCATGGTCCGGCAGCTCGGCATCCGACTCCATGTCCGGAAGCGGCTTCTGGAACAGCACTGGCATAGGGTCGCCCGGTTCCTGGGGAAGGCCTTGGCCCTTCCTGGAGCCTGGGTGAGTGGGCACGAAGAGGGCGAACCTGCGGTACCATATCTCACACCATCCCTGGTGCGGTTCATAGCACTCGTCATCTCCCACGCACGTAGATTCAAGAGCGGCAGTGAGCAGCGCCAGGGCGTCCGCCACACGCCCTGGCATATGTCCCAGGCAGCAGCCATCCCTTTCGTTGGCACACCGATACGCCAACCACTGAATCAAGACCCTCACATTTGCCCTGCGGGTCCCGCTGCCCATCTGCTCCAGCGCCGCCTTCAAGTCGAGGAGGAAGTGCACCCAATCTGTCTCCGTGGTCACCAAGGACGTCTGCATGAGGCCATGCTCGTCCCCTTCTGGGGCATCGTACGGCGGCCTTGTTCTCTCCTCCTCCATGGCATCTTCTATGATCATGCCAACCGCTCTCAGGAGGCGGCCCACCACGCCGTGGAAGGCCAAGACGAGCGTCAGGCGGTCTCGTGCATTGTAATCAAGGAAGGTCTCGATTACGCTGTTGCGGGTGTACTCGCCGACCACGATGCCAGGCTCCCGATCCACCTCCTCTTCCTGAGCAAGCCCGAGCAGAATGGACCATATGTCAGCCGCTTGATCCAGAGTTAAGGCCGTCTGGTCCACAGGTGCGGCCACAGAGGATGCTGAGGCCCTCCCTTCCTCCGGTCTCTCGTCCGCAGCCGGTCTTGTTATCGGCCTGAGGACCCTGGTGGACTCAGTAACCGTACACCTGGCAGCAGGCGGTCTTGGCGGAGTGCGCGGTGGCTTCGGTGCTGGACGACAGTGAGACAAGGGGGGGTGAGCTCACGCTGATTTTCCCGAGCAACCCAGCCGAATCGACCCTCGCATTCACAAAGAAGCCAAGTACCGACAGTGCGAACTATAACGAGCTCATCGCCGTTGACCACTGGCAAATACGTGCAGGCGGCATCAGAGCAAAAATGACTCGCAGTGGCAGCGACGGACCGAAGTGGCATCTCCGACAAACGGCCGACAGACGGCAAAGTCAAATAGTGAGCCAGGGCGGCACGAAGGCTATCAAGCAAGCAAAGGCCGTCACGAGAGAAGGTGATGGGCAAGGTCGACGGAACAGGTGGCTCTAGACGGGGGACCTCAGCGGCGGCTCGCGGCGCATCGTGATCACTGCAACTCATCACAATCAGCGCTCGATGAGGCGATCTAGTCAGCCGATCGACTTCGGCAATGGTGTGACGACGGCAGTGCACGACATGGGGCCAGTGCCAGCCCTTAAGAGCACGGCAATGCTCAGTAGCACAACCGTGCCTTGCGATGAAAGCAATCAACTCAGCGGTCACGGCAATGCACTTCGCCGCACGAGGGCATGAGTGCTCATCAGGCGAGAACACAGAAACAAGTGCCTGATGGTCAGTCGCTATGCTCATGCGGGCACCACGACGGGCTTCGGCAACGGCGATCAGATAGGCGAAGATGAAGGTGTAGACCTCATTGCGGTTGGTCGTGCTACCTAAAATGGACACAAGCAGCGTGCGACGGCCACCAAGCGCGGGCCAGACGATAGCGTCCTTCCTTTCACCGCCATCACACACAATGGCCTCATGAGGGAAAGGTGTCGGCTCATACCAACTGCATTCCCATATGCTCTCAGAGAGAGCAACGAAGTGGTCATGCGTGCGGCAAGCGGCAAGCATTTGAAGGACATCAAAGGCGTGAGGCTCCGGCTACACACGCACAGGGTGCGTGGTATGACCGACAAACACGCGTTCGAGCATCGCCCGGCGTAGCACGCCACAATCCACCTCGGAGACATACGCCTCCACAGCGGCCACGACAGCACTGCGTTGCGTGGCTCGCGTGGCACGACCAAAGGTGGCCGTCAAGCTGCGAGCGACCCTCGACGCAATCAAAAGAAAATAATGCACCCAGTCGACAACGGTGCTGAAGGTCACAAGGGAATGGCGGTCGTGAAAGGCGCGGCCCGTGACCTCGTCAGCATAAACCTCTGCGACAGGATGATCGAAAAGCAAATCAAGATAGTTGCTACAGGATTGGACAGAATCATGCTGTACAGTCGTCCAATTACGGTCACCCACATCGGCCGGGATGACCAAAATACAACGGCCAAGGTCCACAAGGTAGACCGGACGCGTAGTGCCATGGAGGACACCGGCCTTCAGACCTGCGCGCAAGTCTGATGGCGGCAAAGAAAAGGGTCCCAAACTGACACATCCCCAGCCATCCACGCTGCCGGCAGACGTCCCTGTGGAGCGCTCGCCTCGAAACATACTACCCGTGCGTTGCTGCATGTTGGTTAGCGGGTGGGTAGGTACTTCCTTAGCTCGCTCCTCAGGACTTCTGAAAGTAGCGTTGATGGCAATCACCGTTTTGTCTCAAACACGAGTGCTTGAGCCAAAATGGCTACGGTTAGGGTTCAGGGTTTAGGGTAACAGGGGTATAGGGGTTTAGGGGTTTAGGGTTTAGGGTATGGGGGTTTAGGGGTTTAGGGTATGGGGGTTTAGGCGTTTAGGGGTTTAGGGTTTAGGTTTTAGGGTTTCGGCTCCAGGGTTGATGGTTTCGTGTTTGGGGCCCCAGACATACCCCTTTTCAGATGTGCAGCGTGTACAGCAATGTTCTGAAATCACGAGCGCCTGTATTGTCATGGTAGAGTGCTTCTTCTTTGTGATACTATTTTCTCCGGAATGTACTTTAATTGAGACCGTTCTTGGGTTCACAGCTCGAGGCGGTTTACAGTTTTTGAAGCGCGAAAGCCCGGGGAAGAATTCCTCTCGTCCTCCTATTCTAAGCTTCCTCGGCAGGGACCTGCTATGGAAACGAAACCCTCGGGATGGTATGTAGAGGAAAATGCAAGACCCTGTTGAAGGAGTGCCCGTCGAATCAGAACCCCAGAAGGGAGCTCTGGAACGACTTTTCTATGTGGGAGTTTAAAATAGGGGACCTTAATCTAGTACCCTAAATCCTTATTATCAGGATCCCAAAATAAGATACCACGGTACCACTAATTTTCGGAAACTTCCATGCAGCTGCAGAGGAAGCACTGCCCTGACTGTGGACTCCTTAACAATTAGAATAAGGTTTGCCCAGACAGCCCCTCAATTAAGGAATATGGCTTAAATTATATAGGGCTTCATAATATGATTTAGACTATATTCCTCAATTAGGGGGTATTGGGCTCTCTGGGTTGGGGGCCCGTTATACTGTAATTATAATAAGGAGGCCCCCAAAATGGTCTTGGTAATTATTTAGGGCCCCCCTATATTGCAGACGCTGCTCTGGGGTTGTAGTGCGTAAAGGACTATAGAGCCCAGAGGAATTGGATCGGATACCTGGGGCCCTCAATGGGGACCTTAATACTTCTACCCAGGTTTTGGGCGGGTACATTTTGCAATTTTGCAAAGTTACGCATTATTCCGACCCCCATGGTATATAGGAACCACGTGATGGCAGCGGAAAATCTTGCGGGCTCTTGGCTTATCGTCGAGTACCGAAACGTCTAACACCCCCCTAAAAAGCAATACAGGCCATAGCTCTTGACCTAATTTGTGGCCCTGGTCCAAGCGAGGCGTGATGGCGAGATAAACTTCCCACAGCTGCAGCGGGCAAACGTTGGTCCTCGAGAAAAACGGCGTATTTCCCAAGAGTCGACTTAGCATGACTATAGCCCTTACATGACGAGCTTCTTTGCTGTGGTGTTCGCTGCCGTGAGTGGATCGTGTTTCTGCTAGTACTACGACACTACGCTATAGCCGCTACAGATACTTCTACCAGCACCTGCACCAAGACCAGAACGACCACGACCACTACGACGACCATAAATACTACTACCACCACGACTTCTACTACTGCTACTGCACCTGCTACCTGCTGTTGCTTCTTCTACTGCTACTTTACTACTTTACTGCTTTACTACTTTGATGCTTTACTACTTTACTAGTTTATTACTTTGCTGCTTTGCTACTTTACTTTACTTCTTTACTTCTTTACTTCTTTACTTCTTTACTACTTTACTACCTTACTACCTTACTACCTTACTACCTTACTACCTTACTACCTTACTACCTTACTACTTTACTACTTTACTACTTTACTACTTTACTACTTTACTACTTTACTACTTTACTACTTTACTACTTTACTACTTCACTACTTTGCTACTTTACCACTTTACTACTATACTACTTTACGACTTTACTACTTTACTACTTCACTACTTTGCTACTTTACCACTTTACTACTATACTACTTTACGACTTTACGACTTTACTACTTCACTACTTCTACTTTACTACTATACTACTTTACTACTTTACTACTTTACTACACTACTTTAGTACTTTAGTACTTTAGTACTTTAGTACTTTAGTACTTTAGTACTTTACTACTTTACTACTTTTCTACTTTACTACTTTACTACTCTAATACTTTAATACTTTACTACTTTACTACTTTACTACTCTACTACTATACTACTTTAGTACTATACTCCTACTCCTACTCCTACTCCTACTCCTACTCCTACTCCTACTCCTACCCCTACCCCTACCCCTACCCCTGCCCCTGCCCCTGCCCCTGCCNTCCCCTGCCCCTGCCCCTGCCCCTGCCCCTGCGCCTGCGCCTGCGCCTGCGCCTGCGCCTGCTCCTGCTCCTGCTCCTGCTCCTGCTAGTGCTAGTGCTAGTGCTAGTGCTAGTGCTAGTGCTAGTGCTAGTGCTAGTCCTAGTCCTAGTCCTAGTCCTAGTCCTAGTCCTAGTCCTACTCCTACTCCAACAACAACTACTACCAGTAGTACTACTACTATGACGTCTACTTTTTTGACGACGACTGACTACTACGACGACGACTGCGACAATTGCTAGCACATCGACTGTGACGATGCGAATGTTGAATTCCAACACTTCAGCAATATCATTACCAGAGGATGCTCAAGACTGTATCTTCCGTAGCACAATGGCATCTCCCCAAACAGAATTCCAAAAATCGCACCCCCAAAAAACGCTTCGTGTGATGATACTAGAAGTTGTCCCCAAACCATATTTAAATTGGCAAGAACCATGAACCCTGGGAATATAAAAGAAGCCCCGAACCTACGATGTCCAAACCTCTAGCCCTTTCGTAAGTAAGCAAAACAACCTTTTGTTTGGAATATGTATACAGGATAAACCATCAAACCAAAAACCGCAAGCACAAAACAGGCCCAAGACCCCTTTAAAGCAACACCCGGCGACACCCATTATAAAACCATACAAAACCCTTCGCAAACCCACAACCTACATTCTGAATATACGGACTCTGGTCACGATGGGGTTCTGCCTTTATACTTGTACTATAAAGAAGTACACTGAAACATCCCGAACCCTGTTCAAATTTTGAAAGCCGCTGTACTATGTAAGCACCTTCGAGATCCCTCCCTAAATCCTGAACCCCTAAACGAACTGCGAAGCGAGACTCTGCGAAGGCATGCGAACTGTTTCGCCATCCTGGCCCACACTTCAGGGTTGGGGGGATCTTTGGAGTCTACCTATAAAGCTATGATAGGGGTTGCGGCAAGGGTTGCTACGCCACCAGGATGGATTTTGCATGGTTTGGCGTGTACGTTTGTTTCACAATTTTATGTTTGCGCTTTTGTTGACACTTTCTCGGTACGCCTTTTTGGACGTTCGAATTTTCCAGGAATCCAGGACAGGGGCGAAAGGGTCTTGGAAAAGTGTGAAGAACATGTGTTATAGACGCGTGTGACCCCACGAGAATTCTACATTTCCTGTAGGAAAACCCTACTCGGAGCCGCTCCCCATCACCATCTAATTTATTTAAAGTTTATTTCACTTTAAACTGTTCGGAGCTAGCTTTACACTCATTTTACATTCACTGTTGCACCTACTTTGCCCTTCCGTTGAACTGGGTTTGCATAATGAACAATTTAGCAGGCCATCCCAGCAACAAGGACTACTGTTAGTGTTAAACCTCCACAAGCATACATTTCCAATTTCGGAAAAGCTTTCTAAACAGAATGACTTTGCCTTGGTGCATGTCCGGAACTCGGAAACCTAAACCCCGAACCGTAAAGTCCGTGGACCCGAAATAACAATTCGAAAACATTAATTTAGGAGCCTAGGAGCCTTAACAAATAGAACGGAGTTTGGTATTTCGTATTCCAGCATGGTGGTAATAAGCTTTTCGAGCCAGCAGTTATTCCGACCCGTACATTAATTAAACCATCCTAAACCCTGAAACCCTGGACCGACACATGATCTCCAACCTTCTCCAAGCTGTGCATCTTCGTGTCCAACTTCGGAAGCTTCGTCGGGTCCACCTCGCTGCCAAGGGAACAAATGAATCGGAGCACCTCTACTTAATATCTTAGGAACTTATCCCAACTCTGGATTACTCGACAAATCATACCATCGAGTCCTGTTCAGGATGTTTGGGATTTGGTTCTGACCGAAGGGTGTTCTACGGCTGATGGACATGCTGATGCTTAGACTGTCGAGTGCAGGGTGTTATCATATGTGGGCGGGAAGGGGCTTCAAGAGTTCGGATGGCCGACTTGGTTTCTGGAAACCTATCCTGCAACTCTATGTTTTGTCATTATATGGTCGGGATGCCATGGTTGTTGGACTTCTAAGCTTTCATAGAGGCGCCTGAATGATTCGAACGGTGTTTCGGGGCCCCTTACAGCATGACTGTAATACAAACGAATTAGCCCGGAAGATTACTACTACATTCCGTCCTCCATTAGGGTACAAGGATTTTGGCACTTACATATGCTCATTTTAGGGATTACGGTTTCTGGGTAATTAGGGGTTGGGGTCAAAGGTAAACCCCAGAGTGCAAGCAACCATTCGGGACCCCACCTTTTGTGTCTGGATAATGTACCTGGCGGAGATATAAAAAGCAAGAACGCAAGCTTGACCAGCTTCGGTTCATCGGGTTTTACGGACTACGGGAGCAAGGAGTTGGGGTTTGGGCGCTTACGGTTTCAACATGTCGGAGTGGAAGCTTTTGAAGCTTCGGGCCGCTCGGTTTGAGGGCGTTTAAGTTTAGGCTTAAGGGGTAAAGTGATGTCTTGGATTTAAAGTTTTGGATCTGCGAGCTTCATGATTCCAAGAATGTTTTTGGGATTACTGGAGCTGCTCGGTTACATGCTGAGCGGTTTCGGGTTGGAGGAGTGGTGGTTGGAGGGCTCTGTGGTTTTTATAACTTCGGGTTTTTGTCTTTACCATCTGGTCAGTCTTATCTAGAATCTAGAGTCAAACTTGTGCAAGTTAACATCGGGTAGAGCGCGTGCCTAAGCACACCGACTCACAACTGTAAACCGAAGTATTGCAGTTTCCCCCTCAAATTTGTGCTTGTGTGCAAGGTTTGGTTTCGAACAGCAAGATAATTTATCGGGCTTCGGGGCTTTGGTGTTGGGGCCTTTAGTTTCGGGCACGCAGTGGCAACATAAAGTAACGGGCTTCAGGCAAGGTTTACCTCCAAGGCAGGCAGGCTAAGCCTTTCAATCAAGCTGAACGTCATATCCTTGCAGGCCCCCACTCCTTTCTTTGCACCGACATGTCATGAATGCCGAAATTGCTGACGCAAAACTCACGGCTCGGGACTACCTTACATGCCTGACAACTGCCTAGCAAAATCCCCTGCAAAACATGTCCTGTGACCAAACTCGTTTTTTGTTTCCTACTGGAAGGAGATGTGCTGCTGGCGCTAACGACTTTTACATGCTGAGCGCTTTCAAAATGCACTGCACTAGCGTCCTTCACGGGACTCCGCGGCGGACTGGTTAGCATGAGCGGGTAGCTCTTGGTGCGGTAGCCGGGTAGTGCTGGTTGTGGTAGCAGGGCTAGCGACGCTTGGCCCTCTTGCACTGGTCGCAGTAGTGCGTCCCGTGGGTATCTAGCAGCCGCCACATCCTGCGATTGCAAGCCTTAGCTCCACATCGTGGACACACCGCAATGCAGCGGAAAATCCCTGTATAGCCATCCCACCTTCCGTAGCCGAGAGTGTTGAACTGGCACTCAATGTAGCGATTGTGACCGACCGTGTGAAGCAGTTCCTCGGCTCGAGGGTCTCGTAGCGGAGGTGGGTTGAGCATGCAGACCCAGCGGCGGTCTGCGTCAGTTATCCCACAGAGGTCGCTTTCTCGTATGATGCTAGCCAACCTGATCTCGTGCTGAGCGTTCTTGCCGAAGCCTTTAGCGAGCGGCGCCTGGCCCTGCGGATGGCTCCCTAACGGCCACATCTGTGACGGGATCCGGTGCCATGTGAGATCTAGCAAATGGCTAGATGTGCCTTTCGGCATGGCCGTAGCGACGGACTCGGCCGGCGGTGGGTCGCATAGCTCTACCGGCACACCTTTGCCTCTTAGCGCTTTAGTTGAACCTTTAGCGGCACTATTGAGGCGCCTTGCATCCGCGTAGCTCATGTCCCAACACGCTGGACGCAACGGCTTGACACTGCGGTCATTGTTTAGCAACTCGGTCCATGTCCGCCCTGGCGACCTTCTACCGAGTCTAGCAGAGAGCGAGGCCGGCCCAGGTTCGTTCGCTGGCCGGTCACTGCTAGCATGGCTGCTAGCACCCTCGACCACCCCATCGTTCATCTGTAGCCGGTGCGTTCGGCCCGGTTCTGAGCGGCCCCCGCCTCCAACGCATCATCCCTGAAACGCAGGAAAAGCATGCGCAACTGCTCGTCACTTAGCAGCTGATCGTCTTCGTAGGAGACTTGCTGCTCGGTAGCTCGTGCTGTGGGAGGCACCTTGGTAGCGGGAGACGGCGCTGCATTCGTTACTGCTTGGGCTCGGCGGGTAGTTGCGACTAACAAAGCCTTTTCCTCACTTGTTAGCTGCTGGCCCAGTCCATCCTCTAGCTCTTGGAGGCGGTAGTTCAGGAAATAGCGCAATTCCCTCAGGAATTGCGGGAGATCATGCTCCTCAGAGTCCGCCATGCAGCGGCAATGATTACATAGCACTTGGACTATTGCCTACCACACTTCTAGCTAGTGTTGTGTTTCGCGGGCCCGAACACGGAAGCTTTTCAGGTCGGGAGGGCCTACTTCAGTCAGCAATCCTTGTTATCTGCGATGGTTACGATGCTGTATGATAACTCGGTGTTATTTCTATCATGACGGCCGATGACCCAGTCCTAAAACAAGCACGACCCAAACTAACATGTAGCAAGAGCCACGTAGCAAATCACGCGCAGCAACTGCCACGTAGCGAATGCCTTCATGTAGTCTGCAGCAGGTGCATGCAACTGCCATGCAGAAATGCACCCATGTAGCGACGGTACAGTACGTAATTCTCTCCAGATCTCTCCCCAGCAAGGCTCAAACATGAAACAGTCTGCACACCACGTTAACGCCCTGTACCGAGGGCACTCTTCATTCTGCTTCTCGCGTGCGCTTCTCGCCGAACCTGCGATCCAAGCAGTCATAACACCTATACATAGACATAGACATGCACATGTGTATGTATGTAGGTAGGTGTGTGTGTGTATAAATATTTTTACGTCTATTAATTAGGGAGTATATGCACACACCAACAGGTAGACCCTGGACCTGATCGATTTGTCGCTCCCGCAGCCCTCCCCCCACGGCAGCCAGCCTCCAGAACGGGCACTGACGGGGCCTTACAGTCAAAACCGTATGGTGATTCCAGCTTTAGGAACCCAGAGAACCCAATACCCCTTAATAAAGGAATATGCTTTAAATCATAATATGAAGCCCCCTATAATTTAAGGTATATTCCCTGATTAAGGGGTATGGGATCTCTGGGAATTTAGCGGATCCACGGATTACCTAAGGACCTAAGCCCTAAACTGAACCCTAGCGGTCTTGTTGATGGGGTGAAGGGAAGCTTCGTCGACTGGATGAAGGCAAGATTTGGGTTTTTTGCGCTCTTTGGACTTTGGGGCCTATGTTAGGGGCTGAGTACCCTTGCCCGAACAAGGTTAACCTTTTCAATCATGGTAGGAATGTATGAACCCCAAAAGGTTAAAGGTTACCTACTCAGCTACTAATAAGTTATTCAGTTTGCAACTTGAAAGCTTCAACTTTCATGGCAAATGCCCTTGAATAGACGTATCTCAGCGACGGTGCTATGGGCAAACCCATGCAGACTTCTAAACTTCTAAACCCACAAGCCCTAAACCCTAAACTTGCAGAGCGATTCCCGAAACCTCACATCTAGAATTTAAGACGTGGAAGACGTACCTGGGTATTCTTACGCTTCCAGTCTGCTGACTGGGAAAGTTTGACTGCGGACCCTAAACCCTAAACACCTGAACCTGAAACATTAAAGCCTGAACCGTCATAGCCCGCAGGCGTCGGAATCGAGGAACTGACCCTCAGACCTCCATGGAACTGCCAGTTTAGGACGTTTACTGAGCCTTTTGGGTAGGTTTTATAGAAGGAATCCGAGACCACAGAAAGCGCCATCCGAATGAGCCTGTCAGGAGTAATTCTAAACCCTGAGCACACTCCATCATACCCTACAGTCTTTCAGAACCCGGAGCCCGTCAATGCTGCAGCCTCGCCCAAACAGCACAACTACCGCAAATCGCAGGTCGCTTGAGGTCGGCACTCCGCGCTGAGAGAGCGCCTCCTGCACAGCAGGTAAGCTAATGCTTGACGATTCTAAATATGAACCCCAAAAAGGAACTACTATGGGGCCCATGGGTAATCTGTAAGTTTTGCTCAAAGTGAAGGGACTGAAATAAGTCGTAAGTAGAGATATGAACAGGACAGACTGAAATAAGCAAACATTAAAAGGCCTAACTTAGAGGATCATGGGACTTAGTCAGTAGGGTTATAAGTACCTTAATTAGGGTTATAAGCAGATATAACTATAGTTACGTTACTTACAACCCTACTTACTAAGTCCCCTAATCCTCCCAGAAAGACTCCACCTGTATCCGGCTTACATTAGAACGGTCGTCTGATCCACCCAGTAGGATTCTGTGATTATCTTGAACTACCAAAGCCTACCTTTTTTGTAGGGCCCCTATAAACTCTCCACTATGAGGGGTTACAGTTCGAACATACAAAAAGTAGGTTATGGTCAGCTTTGGTAGTTTCAGATAAGGTTTAGGAAACAGGGTTGATGATCAAAGCTGTAGCACCGATTTAAAGCGGTCAAGTGTTGAGCCATTAAATACCCTTAACATCCATAAACCTTGAACCGCCGAACGCCTAACCCTCCATTGCGGAAGCCCCTAAACTCTAAACGCCAAACCCGTCGAAATCATTGGATTTGGGGGACTGACCAGGCCAGGCTCTCTGTTCGCTTCAGTCCGCTTTGAGGTTGTGTTGCTTTCGGCATGTCTTTTGTCATTTTTCTCCTCGTACCAAGAGTTCAGAAGAGTTCTTGAGGGTGCTGCGGGTTTGGGAGGGGGTCTACGAGGGTTTTTTGGGGCTTAGCGGCTCAAAGCTTTGAGAATTCTGGTGTCCCACTCGCTAACCCTCAGCTAAGCCAATGAAATCCAGGAAAGACTTCTCGAACCCTATGAGACCCAGTGAAGAAGAACCACGAACAACCACTAAACCCTAAACCTATAAGCCCTAAACCCTAAGCCCTAAACCCTGAGCCCTAAACAAGAACAACCGAAAACTTTCAATTCCCTTATCTAGGTGGGGCTGTTAAAGCTGTTGAAAAATATTAGTAAATAAGATCCTGTTAAGCCCAATAAGGGAAAATATAAAATGTCCCAAAGCCCTACCAAGTTATCCGGAAGCTATCCAGAGCCGAGACACCCCGGGCCGAGGAGTCCATCGATTCAGGCACCGCGGCATGCGAGCTGCTGCCAAGCCTACCACCCTCTTCTTCAGGGTTTAGGTTTAGGGGTTTAGGGGTTAGGGTTTAGGGGTTTGGGGTATAGGGTTTAGGGGCTTAGGGTTTAGGGCCCAAAGAAGCTTAAACTTTCCGAGGTAGACCAAAATATATAAGGTCAGAAAGTTTAAAGTTCTCCGATTGGCTAAGTAAGTTACAAATAAGCCCAAGAAGGACTCGAATTTAGGGTTTCGGGGCTTAGAGGACTTACAGTAGAAGCCAGAAAGTTGGAACATCACTACCTAGACCCTCCATCTACCCTCTATTAGACCCTAAATGCCCATTATTTGGGGGCCCATATACCTCTATTTAAGGGTACATGGAGGGTCCTGGTATCCTCCTGCCCTTCAAGTAAAGCATTGGGAATCCCACCATGAATCATCCAAAATCCAACTTTCTGGGCTTCACTATACGGTAGAAGCCCAAAAGTTGGAAACCCCACAGCCTCAATCCTTAAGCGTCATGTATAGGGGATCCCAGCACTTTTTGGCCTTAACCCGGTTTCCAACTTTCTGAAATTCACTGTAGAGTGTGGGAGCGTAGCCTTTAGGGATCTAAGGTGTGGGGATGAAGGGAAGGGCTTCCGGGTTGAGGGGAATAGATGTCTACTATAAGCTTGGGGGGTATGTTATTCTATAATTACTTATCATAAGGAACTCTATGACTACTTATAATAAGGAACTCTATATTTTCTTATAATGAGGAACTCTATGAGTACTTATAAACTCTATCTATAATTTAAGGAACCCCCAAAATAGTCCATTATGTTAGGGCATTTCTGGTGCCGTCGGTTCTTTGAGCTCGGACACGTGCAGATGACCGGATCCTTACATGCTGTTCCTTGTCTTGCTTGCCGAGTTTTCGGGTCGCAAAATCACGGGCCTGGTGTTGTGCAATGCTAGGGCCTTGGGCAGCAGGGGGTAAAAGCTGTAGGCTGTAGGTGGATAATGTGGAACCACCGCCATCAATGTGGGACCTCCAGTGCGCTGCTCATACAGCTGCTTGGTAGCGCTGAACCAACTTCCAAAATGTTAGGGCTTGCCCGCTCTGCGTCTGACCAAAGACAGCAACCTATTATCTAGCTATGTACCTGGACTTCGGAGGTTCTATAATGTTTCCCCCTGAAGCCTCCCGGATGCTGATGCCGGAGATGTCCTGGCCAATCTTTGGCTAGGATGTATTGGCTAAACTTTTGCCACCTTAAGGGCCCAATCCCCTCCCCGATTTAGCCCTAAACTGCAAGCTTTCACCCCGAACGCAGCAGCACCTTTTCTCTGTTGTCAGAATCTCGCTCCTGCTATCCCTGTGAATGCTGATGAGATTGGATTCACCAGAAGCTGGAGACAGAGAAGCTAAAGCCGTCAAAGGCTTCGCATTGGCTAAGAGGTTTTATGGCTACTAGCATCCCTGCGAAACCCACCTGCTTGAACGGCCGATGCTGGTGAAATGACGACGCCGACGACGACGGCTCTTACCACGAAGATTCCACTTGTTGTCGTGTAATTACTGCAATTTGCCATCGTGAAAGCTTTGTCATAGTGAGCATCTGTGTTAATGATAATTTCCAAAACACCACCTCCATTCAACCCTTGTGCTTATCATCCCCTTGTGTTCGATTCGAAGTTGTTTGTTCTCGTCTTACTACGGTTGTTTAACCGTAAACCCGAAGCCCGAAGCAGTTTCACACGAAACACGAAAGCACGGAGGCACTGTTTTCAATGTGTAGGATTTAGAGCAAGCCAAGGGCACCCGGATTTAGAGCCAGCCTAGGGCACCCCTACAGAGTATGTAAAGGTCTCCACGCAAACGGAGCCTGCGCTCGACTCGATTGGGCTGCGCTCTTGCATGGTAAGGGTTTAGGGTTAGCAAATCCGTTCTTCTCGGATTTGCTAGCTTCTTTGCAACATCCGGGGTGGCCGCCCAAAGGTAATTAAGACAACAAGGAACCAAGGATTGCCAAGAGATCTGGGCAGCAAAGTGACTCCGTTCTCAGAAGCTCACAATCACAATCTCCTGATATGAGATGTTCCTATGTCCTATGTTTTTGAAACTCTCCAAATGTGTAAACGACCATAGCAAGGATCACTTGGGCCTAATCTAGACCCAAAGGACTTGTTCATCTGGGGTGGTTTAGCATTTCATCCAAGGTCGAGGGTCTTTGATCTTTCAAGGTTGGGGGAGTTGACTATGCTTCAGGGCCTGAGGGCTTGCACGAACGTCAGGGCTTACAGTTTTTCTGTTCTGGTCCAGGCGTCTTCATAGATAACCAGGTTTGTTATGCTTAAACCTGCATATGCGGCTACAGTATAAACATAGATGTAGACATACTCAAAGCACTAGATATGGATATAATGATGGACTTCAGGGTTTCGGCTGTCCGGCTTGCAACTGACTGAGGGTTTAGGGTTTAGGGCTCAGGATAATGAAACAGCATTCAAAACTAACTTGCAGCAAGAACGCAGCCGATGCATCCATCGCTGATTAGGAAGAGCTGCCGGATGAAGATTGCACGAGCTGCTATGAACCTGTCTTGTACTAGCTACAGGATGCGGAATTCAGTGCAGAGACTATCAAACCTCAAACCTGGACAAAGACCCTCCCTAGATCCAAAGCCCAAAGCTAGAAACCCTAAACCTCGACCTGTAACCTTAAACACCCAGAGCCAAAACACACTGAAACCCAAGGCCCTTAAACCCAACAGCTCGGAAACCCGACACCCTAAACCCTGAAACGAAAAGCCCAAGAGTTACGAACCCTGAACCGAACGTTTGCAAAGGTTTCGAAGTTTGCCACGCGACTTGGATCTCTAGCCCCGGGCTACATACCAACATCCTCTTGTAGAGTAGATCTTCGGCTATGATATCGGCTGCTCTAAGCGCTGCCGTAAGGCGTACTATACAGGCTCCATCCAGGGTGGTCGAAGAATACCTTACCTTTGGTTAGTAGGGAATGGAAGAATGGGGTAGAATTATAACTACTATTACTACCATTCTTCCATTCCCTACTAACCAAAGGTAGGATACGGGCCGTCGGAGGTGGGGTTTCACGGGGTTGGGTTTATCATTTTTACCGTGTGTACTGCCTAGCATTCTCGAGCTCTGCAGCTCTCGAAACCCTCAATCCAAGCCACTTAAACAGACGTTGAATTCCGAGTTCCAAAACCCCGACAGCGATGAAGCTTTTCACCCTGGCCGGCTTGTGTATATGTAAGTGTGTGCGTGTGTAAATAAATGTATATATATATACGTATGCATGTATGTATGTGTGTATGTAGATAACGGATATGCGTATGTATGTTCGTTTGGTTACTGCTTGCTTGGACAGAATAACATCTATCTGCGCACCTGCTCAAACACCATGAAGCGCAGTCATGCTTCGCATGTCAGCAGCTCTACTTCGGGTGACAGGGGCTGGGACAGCTGCGAATTGAACCCGGCGGACATGCATGGGGCTCCCTTCGCTTCCCAGCCGGTCCCCCAAGCCAGTACTAGGCCCCCAGGGTCCAGAACCTCGGCGTTAATCCTCAAGCAACCCTGTAGCATCGGAGCCTAAATTCGCAGCGTCACTGGTCACTAGCACTAGAACCCCAAGAGGAAGCCCAACCCTGAACGCAGAAACACAACTCAGTCGCGCTTCTCTTCATTCTTGAGCCAAACGTTAAGTCATGGCAGTTAAGCTACACAGTCAGACACAATCTTTACATGAGGGAACATCGTATATTAACAGCTATTATACTATACCCATATTAAGGAACCCCCACAATAGTATTGGTAATTATTTAGGCCCCTATAGTAACAGTATAACGAACTCAAACAAGGAATCCCGAACTTCCAAAATCGCCCATATCAGCCGTTCGGACCCCAGAGAAGCAGTATGAGCTCCCACCAAAGACCGCAGCAGACGAAGGGCTTCAGGTTTAGGGCTGCATTTCGGAAGTGCCTATGGTCAGGGTAGTTTGGGTTAGAGCAGAAGGATGTAACAATATGATTTGAAAGGATTTACAAGGGCTGTATGAGGGATTCTGACACCCCAAGTCAATAAAGCTAAACAACCTATCCTTCTTTGAGTCTGATTATTCTTATTTGCATCCCTGATCAATACTGTCTTACTTTTTGAGGGGGTTTAGGGCCTTAGGCTCAAGGCTTGCATTTCAGGTTTATAGCAGGTGTGCTGGATCAGGGATGCAACACCAAAGTATTGGGTGCTTTGGCAAGCTGCAACCCCGAGCCATGTGTACAAAAACACTGACCTCCAAGTCCTCAATGTCCTAAGCACAGCTTCAAACTTTTTTAGCATGCAATAGACACCTGCATAGGAAAGCCCTTACTTTCGATGCCTTCATAGCAGGATCCTTGTTGCTTACTGTTAGAATCCAAAGTAGAGCCAATGCTAAAGAAGGGGGGTGACTGATTCATCAGGGGTCCGAACTAGACGACAAGCCAAAGCCCCCTCGCAGCCTATGAGTAAAAGGCAGAACTCGTGGAACATGCTAACTTTAACATCAAGCAACCCAAAGTTGGGTGTTGGGGAACCGTGCACCACACTTGTGCTTTAAAAAACCGTCAAAGGAACAAGTAGAACGAGGCCGTGAGGGCAGCTTTCCGGGTGTGTAGGCACGTTCGACTGAAAGTAATGTAGGGACTGCAATAATTCGAATAGGGTTTTGGGGCATATTATTGTCGAAATATACACAAAGGGACTCTAGGGGTATAGATTACCAATTACTCCGACCCCCCTTTTAGACAGAGGTGAATTAATGTAGGGGCCTTAGGGAGTAGAATAGGTTGTTGGGGTATATTATGCTATAAATACAATAATAAGGAACCCCCCATAATAGTATAGGTAATTATTAAGGCCCCGATATTATGGCGAAGGCTCAGACGCCGAAAAGCCTTCTGCAGCACGAGAGTTGCGACCAAGACCCTTGAAGTATACCAAGAAGCTTGAAGTATGAATGATAATGAGTCCCTAGGCCGTACACTAAGGTTTCAGGGTTAAGGGCTTGGAGCTTATCGTGAAAAACACAACACATTCAGTGCAACAGGCTTCTAGAGTCAGAGGTGCAATCCTGTAGGGCGTGGCAACATTTTATGATGTCAATCTTGGTCTTCCCGCAGGGCTCCTAGTAGCGCAGTCCAGTGAGGCAACTGAGGTTTACACAGGGTTATAAGTTTCGTTGTAAGTTTCGATCAGGATTCCAGGTAAAAGGTTTTTAGAAGACACAGCTGACTGATGCGGGGTCTTTGCCGCTCGAGCTCGGTTGGGTGCTTCCACCGCGTGCTCTCCCCATGCCACAGGTACGCAAAACCGCAGGGAGCAGGGTTTTAGGGTTTTAGGATTCCATGATGGCTTGGTTTGCTGGTCCGCATATCCAGACAACCATTTGCATGATTTGGGGTGTATGCCGTCAACGGAGCATGAAACACCCCATACTGGAACCTCAGTGATTTCGGAAAAATGCCTCTGGTAGATTGTACTACAAATATAAAAGGGGTTTTAAGTCGACTAGAAAGGGGATTTGCTAATTCTTCGGACCTCTGTAGTGAACCCTAAGATCGGAGTGATTGAGCTTAGTGGAGCATAAGCATGATCTGGATGGATGCTCGGTGGTCTGAAAAATCCGCTTCGACAAGGGGTTTAGACGGTGTTTATACGGTTTCTTCAGGTGTTCCAATTATGAAGTTCCAATAGGTGCTTTTAGTTCTTGTTAGGGCTTCTGAGGTTTCAGATTCATGGCATGTAAGAGTATGAGGTCCTTAGCTCTGCAAGAAGACGGTTCAGAAAAGAAGGGACCCTAACATTTGAGGATCATGGGGCTAAGTAGGGATGGCTTCTGTTAAGGCCTATCGCCCACTCACTGAGTTCCCTGATCCTCTTTTTTCAGAGCCTGACAAATTGTCGGATCCTTAGTCTTAGTCTCATTACCCCTCACCAGGCACTCCCTACCATAAGAAAACCTCATCTGGGAGTTTCCGAAAATAAGGGGTACCTGATTTGGGGGTCCTTATACTAAGGATCCTACTATTTAGGGTACTATATCAGGGTCCCCCACTTTCGGAAACTCCCATCTCGGTTTGTCACGGAACAGGACATCTCCCTACGTGTGGCGCGGGGAGCTGTCGACGATGGAACAGCGCCCTCTGCAGCGTTGAAATCCCTACCTGCTCTGCTGAGGGGGCTTCCGAAAATTCTGTTGCAACAGTTAAAACGCACTGAGGTAGGGCACATGTCTGGGCTCCCAGACACACATATGACAAAAAAAGGCCCGTAGATGGAACCTACATCAAAGCCTTCCCCACATGAACAGAAGGTTCGCCTTTTGCACCCCGTCTTTGAGCACAGCATGTGTTGGTGCCGGCGGTGGTAGAGAGATGGACAAAGGAAAGACCCCTCAGCAAATTGTGTGGAACGTTAGTACCGTGGCTCATGTTAGCTGAGCCACGGTTTTCCCGGTCTGAGCCGCATTGCCGGCTCCAACCCCAAAGGATTAGGACCGCACAGGCCCGGTAGGCTCTATGTAAGTTCGGCCATTAGACGAGCAGCAGACGATGCCACAAATTGTCAAAGCTCTACACCTCAAGCCGGAGTTTTGGAAAAGATAATAGTTCACAGTTCAGAGCCAAAGTTGATTGAAGTCCGGACTATGTGTACTTGGCTGCTGTAGGCTTTAAGGCTTCTGGGAAGCTGAGAGAAGTGCTGGGGAACTCCCTGAGCGTTCTTGGTATCTGGACGGGCTGTTCACTCACCCTCTGCCCTGGACTGTGAGAAGGTTCGGGAACTTTGCTTGCTGATCTTACCTTTACTTAGTTGCTGAGTTCAGAAGCCCTAAAAAGTGTACACTTTCAGTTTTATAGTGGGTGATATTATCCCAAAAAGTGTAAAGTGTATCCACTCAGCTACTAAGTTTAAGTGTCCGTGCCCCCCTCGATTCCGGAGTAACATCCTGACAGCTTTCAACCCAAAGTCGTGCGTGTGAACCTTTGCCAAGCCCCATAAACCATGCGATCTCAAATCTCACCTTGTGACTCTCAAGCCACGGGCCCTAAGCCCCAAAGGCCAGGCCCGAAAAATCATGGATTGTGCCAAAAAACCCATAATTACCCGAAGTAATAAAAGGGCTAAACCCGGAACCCTGAAGGGACGCTATGCCTCGAATAAGAAAGTCGGCCCTCTGATGCTGAACAGCGCCTTCACCATCCTAAGCCTTAAGCCCGACACCCTAAACCCCGAAAAGCTCACCGGCAGACAGCGACCCAAGCACTTCTGGTGCCGGTGCTCACCCGGCTCTGACAAAAGCCATCTCACCTATCTTTCACGAAGACGTAAGGTGCAGGGAACCACCCCTGCCTGGGCTGTGAAGGCTCCCAAGGCTTTCTTGATCTTCAGGGGTCTTGACGACATTGATGGTTTGGGGCACATCCGGTTTATAGGCTTTGGGCTCTCTTTGCAGGGTTGGAGGGCTCATAGATTTGGATTTTGGGGTTTGCAGGTCTTCGGTTTTTAGGGTTTAAGCTGTATCCTCAGCATCCCAGGAACCTGCTTTCAAGGGTTCGGAGTCTTTTCTGGGAATCCGAAACTGCTGCTTTGAGAATCGCTAAAATGCTCCGGTTATCGCTAAACTCGGAACCCATCCCTAAAGGCCCTATAAGCCATTAGAAGATAGGGCCCATGATCGCAAAACCCGTTCGCCCCGCGATACTCCACTCCCGCTCCAATCTGAGGAAGGTACACGTCGCCGCCTGGCTGATGCCGTCCGGCACTGTTCGTGTTTGGATGATTCAATTTCGGTTAGGGTTAGGGTGAGGTTTAGCATTCCGAAAACCGGAAACTGGCTTTCCGCAAACCCAAATACTCCCCTAAGCTAGAGGTTTAGGGTATTAGGGTTTAGCCTCAAGGGGGGGGTTTAAGTTAAGGTCTATTGATTCAGTGCTGCAGCTCCAACCCACTGAACGCAAGATCCTGATGTCGGAACCTGAACAATTAGTCTTCTGGAGTTGGGTTGAGTGTTTGGTCTTTATCCTTCCCCTACACCGGATCGGCCACGTAGAACCACGAAACCCTGAGGCCAGGACGGTTTAGGGTTGTGTAGTCCCCAAGCCCGAAATTCCAGGAACCATGAACCCCAAGACCCGAACACCCCTCGAGGAAACCCAGGGTTGTCGGGTCTCACGGTCTGGGGATTAAAGGCATTCACTCTGCTAGGATTCAAGAATATCGTATCAAAGGCGCTACGCAACGGAGAAGAGGCTTTTCTCAAAGGAACTTGAGTTCGCGAGTAGCTCTACTAGGATTCATGAATATTGAATCCTAGGCGCTGTGCAACGGAGCACGCCCCAGTTCACGAGTAGCTGTGCCAGGGTTCATGAATTCATATGGGTGGTTGTCAAAATTATGGTCCCTTTTCGGGTACCCTAAATGATAGGTGCCGTACTATATTAGGGACCCCAAAAGGGACCATAATTTTGACAACCATCCATATCGCATCAGCCCCAAACACTACAAGCAAGCGCAGACCTGAAACCTCGAAAGCCGCACAATCCTACAGCAAGAACCCAGAGACTCCAAAACCCCTTAATTAAGGAATATACCTAAAATCATATTAGGGTTCCTTATATTTTACGAGATATTCCCTTTTTGGGGGGAACCCGAGCGAAGATGCTGGGTTCAGGGTTTCATGGTCCGCTTGCCTTCGCAGACACCGAACAGCCACTGCGCTGTCTCCTTCATTTCAACGACCCAGAGATCCCAATACCCCTTAATTAGGGAATAAACCTTAAATATTAGGGAATAAACCTTAAGTTATAGGGGGCTTCATATCTTAGTTGCTAAGTTCATAAGCCCCAAAAAGTGTACACTTTTGGTTTTATAGTGGGTAGTATTATCCCAAAAAGTGTAAAGTGTATCCACTCAGCTACCAAGATATTATGATTTAAGGCATATTCCTTAATTAAGGGGTATTGGGCTCTCTTGGGAACTCGTGGCCATGTTTACAGGACGTCGGGTCAAAGAGGTCGGCAGGTTGGGCTTCTGGGGATCGGCAGTCTGAGTTTGGAGTCTAGGGTTAGGGATGTCCAGCTTAAGGATTACGGTGGGTTTGGGGTTTAGGGTTTAGGGTTCAGGGTTTAGGGTTTAGGGTAGAGTTTAGGAGGGGATGGTATCTGTGTGAAAGCCAAGTCTGGCAACTCGAGACACCGTACCTCAGGAAATAACTAAACCATACCCGTTTCGAGGAGCTATGTATACCATAATAGTTCTTTCTTGGGAGTACCTTGTAGGATTCTAAATATGAACCGCCCAAAGGAACTACTATGGGGCCCATGGGTAGAAACCATAACAAGGAACCCTGAAAGGTAGGTTCTTCGGCCACAGGTGTTGACTCCCTCGGCTGGATCGGATTCTAAACTCTAAGCACTATAACTTCTCAGCCGAAAGTGTACTCAGACGATCAGGGGCCTAGTAAGTCCAGTACGGTTAGAAGTAAGGTACCTGTATTCATATCAACACCGCTTAAAGTACTGTTGTCCAAGCTTTGACGTCTTGAACCTAGAGTGTTGTTGGGCTGGAATGGCTGGAATTTCCAGTTTGAGGCTTCTTGTAGGGTCAGGCCTTTTTGAAACGTCTTACTTGTGTTTTGAGGGTTGGTATCGAAATTTATGGCAAAGGTATATACACCTCCCGAAAGATTGCTGTCACACCCTGGACAACCCTGGCCGCCAGCAAAATTCTAGTTTGCTTTGGTAGTGAGCGACCTGCTGTCGTCAAGCGTTTAGGGCATAAGGGTAAGGGTTGTAGGGCATTATGGCTCCAGGGGTGGGGCTGACCCCAAACCCCAAAATTCCAAATTCGACTCGAAAGCTCATATCCCGTAAACTCTAAACCCTATAGACCCCTAAACCCTAAACCCGAAAACCCTAAAGCCCTGACAGCCTAAACCCTAAACCCGAAGACCCTAAACCGCTAAACCCTAAAACCCTGAACCCTAAAGGCCTAGACCCTAAAAGGTGTGGTTGTCAAAATTATTGTCTCATTTTGGGTCCCTATTATAATTCGGCACCTATTATTTAGGGTACCCAAAAAGGGACCTTATTAATGTGGACAACTACCCGAAAAGCCTAAACCCCAAAACCCTAAAACCCTAAATCCTAAAACCCTAAAACCCTAAAACCCTAAACCCCAAAACCCCATATAAAACCCCGAACCCTAAAAGCCTAGACCCTAAAAGCCTAAACTGGCCTCCTTCTGCTCCTCAGACGTATCCTGCGCCAGGCTCTGCATCGGATCATATGAGGTCCATGGGCCCCCCCGGGTGTTAGTATAAGGGCCTTGATGAGTAGAATAGGGTTTCTTTAACGGGCTCCTTTAAAGGGGTGTATAAGGGCTGCCGGGTGTTAGGGTTTAGGGGTTTAGGGTTTTTAGGGTGCAGGGGTTTTTAGGGTTTAGAGTTAGGGTTTAGGGGTTTAGCCTGTAGAGCTTTGCCTTCGGAGCTCAGGGTTCCCGGAGACTACACAGCCACTTACTTAAGACACATACCGCAAATCATACTAAGTTAAGGGATGTTCCGGGGTTTTGGAGTCTCTGGGTTTCTGGGCTTTTAAGTAACCAGGGAGAAAAAAGTATACACTTTTATTTCTTAAGGGTTCCTTTAAGAAAAAAGTATTAAAGTATGGTACTCCAAAGCCCAGGTTTTGGGTTCTACAATTCAGATCTTCGACCCCTCGTGTTGAGCCCGGTTGCCATGAGGTCGTGACACTCAGAAAAACACGCAGCAGGGCATCGGTGTAATCTAGGGGCCTGAATAATTAGAATCGGCCTTTGGGTCCCATTATACTGTAATTAGAGTAAGGAACCCCCCAAATAGTATTGGTAATTGAGGCCGCTTTATTATGTTATCTTAGGGGCTGAGTACCCTAGCCAAAAAAAGTTAACATTTTCAACTATGGTAGGATTATTTGGGATTTAAAGGTTACCTACTCAGCTACTAAGTCTTAAGTTATAGTACCAAAACACAGGACATAGGGACTACAATGGGACACTTTTCTAGTTTTCACCAAATCGTATAGGGCCTTCATCGTTGGAATAGGCTCTTTGGGGAAAAAGAATACGATAATCAGAATGAGGAGGCCCAAAATTTTAGACCCACACAGTGACAAAAACCCTCCACCCCAAAAGGCAGGTTTTCTTGCTCTAGGGTTCCAGGTTGTCGGGTTTTGGTGCATGCCATGGTTTGGCGGTTTTAGGGGCTCTAAGACTTTGGGGTTCAAGGGTGTTAAGGGCTTTCGGGTTTTTAAATGTTCGGGCGGGTAGGGGTTGTAGTTGTCCATTTGGAGTCTCTTCTTTTAGGGTTTCGGGGTTTGGGGTTGAAAGGTTTAAGGCCTTGCATGGGGCTTAAGAGGTGTAGGATAGTTCAGGAGTTAAGCGGCGTCCGTAGGGTGATAGCCGAAATGAAGAAAGGTTTCGGTACATGTGTACAGGGCTTTGCACTGAGAACGGCGAGTGTAAACTTAAGGGTGATCATGTTGTGCACTTGCAAAGGGATTCTTACGTCTTGCACATCATGTATGCGTGTAATTGTATATTTAAACAAATAAGTATCAGTAGAGGGTTGAGGGTTTCGGTGAGATAGGGCGATTAGCACTGGAGGAATTAAGGCTTATGGACCGCTGCATTTGTAAACTTGAATAGTACATGGTGTAATCCTCGGTTAGTGTGTTCTCAAGTTTATGGCTTAGGACAAGAGTTTTAGACATAGACGGTCATGCATCGGGTGATCCCTCTGTACATGCGGCTTAGGGAGGGGTCCCTAAACATGAGAAAAGACGGACAATCTTAAAGAATGTGTACCTAGGCCCTTCCAACCTGGTCAAGTTCTTCTGGTCAAGTTCTTCGAGTGCCTGAATTGATTGCACTTTCACAAGGCCAGTCCTGCTCGTGGGGCAACCTTGCCACGCTCTGCCCGGCCTCTGCTACTGCTTTCTGGTTACGTGGTAGTATGGGCTCGGGGGGGGGGAGGGGGGGAGAGATCCGGAGCCGACAAACTCGTCTGATCCCTGTATAAGCATCCGGTCAAGAACGGAAATGAACGGGAACAAGAACACCAACGTTTACAGTGCATTATTAACGGGCTGGGTGATCGAAAACTGCCATTACAGCTTCTGGCCTTTACATGTCCCTAGACTCCTAATTCCCCCAGTGAACCCCAAGTGACCCTAAGCCACTCAGCAAGCTCCTGCCGCTGATGGCTGCTGTGACCTAAACCCTTCTCTCTAAACTCAAAACCCTTCTCCCTAATCCCTAACATATTGGGGAAAAATATTTTTTCCCCAATATGTTAGGACCCTCTAGGCCGCAAGCCCAAACACATCAAAGCCGTGAGGAGGTCGTTAGGGATAGTGCTTAGGACTTCGAGTTTAGGATCTTCGAGGTGTTGGGGCTTTGGGGTCGTAAAGATGCTGGCTTGCTGCTCTTTCGGGAGCTAAGAACTGGAATCGCCTTCTTGTTACAAGACTTGCAGGCTCCTCACCACCACGGTTTGGGGTTTAGGGTTTAGGGTTTGGTCAGCAGGACACCATCATCGAGCTCGGCGTAGTGCATGAGGCACCACCCCGTTCGTTCATTTTGCAGATGTTGATGGATGTTGCAGATGCGCTGACCCCCTACATCTTACACCCTAAACCCGAAATCCCGTGTCAGCCCGATCCGACGACAGGCAGGTTCCTGACAACTCGTCCACCTGGTTTCAGAAGCCTGAAAACTTATCCGAGACCGAGGAAAGTGTCCACCATAGAATTCCTACTCTGCGTGCATGTGCAAGGACACTGCGTGAACAACCCGTTATCAAGACTCAGTAGGCAGTACCTAAACCCTAAACCAGTAGGGTCTCTGGGTTTAGGAGTTCGGGTCAGGCTTCCAGTCTCGAGGTGCAGGGTGCTGCAGACAGGTGTATCGTTCACGTGCCCTATGTTAGCGCCGACATCGCAAGCCCAAAAGCTTAACTCAAGACCCCCCCAAAGCCCGGAAGTTAAAGGCTCAACGCCCTATTAGTCCGCTTCAAAGGCTCGAAAACACAGCAAAGCCTGAGATGGCCATGACACCACGTTACGGCCATAATGCACATCTGCACCTCTTTCCCTGAACCTTGTCATGCTAAGTACCGAAAGCAGAACTAGGTTCCTGAGTAGCCCCTTCATAATAAGGGTGCCTTTTTCCTACTGTTTGGTGTTATACAGGGGACCCTACACCAAAAAGGGCAAAAGGGTACGACTCAGGAACCTAGGGAAAACCCTAAACCCAAAACCCCTAAGCAAAGAGAAAGAGGGAGCCTTAAAGCTGATGTAGTGGTTGCAGTCGTCCGGATGCTGGCGACATGGTGTTTGACAAGGGGGTTTAGGGTTTAGGGAAGGACACCCATGTTGAAGGGTTTAGTCACACTTACAGAGGGGCCTGAACAATTAGAAGAGGGTTCTAAGGTATATTTTACTATATTTGTTTATATTAAGTTTAAGGACCGCAAAAATAATATGGTAATTGTTTCGTTTAGGCGCCTATCTTACGTCCCAACCTTTGTGCATAGCGGCCTACACCAACAAAACCACCCAGCCTAGCTTGAAACCTTCACGTCGTCTACGGCTCAGCATTTTTGGCTTTGCGTATGCAGCGCTAAACAGCGGGTCTGCCCTACAAGCATTATTGGACCAAAAGACTTTGGATCTCAGAAGAATATCGGCTCGAAAACGATATGTGGAATTCTGGAAGGCTTACTCACACCCTTTTCCTTCAAAAAAAGCCCTAAAGCCTAAACCCCTAAACCCTAAACCCCTTAAGCCCTAAACCCTAAACCCCAAAGCCCTAAACCCCTTAAGCCCTAAACCCCTTAAGCCCTTAAGCCCTAAACCCGCGACCGAAGCCTAGGCTCTTCAAGCCTGAGCCGATATCCACAACCCTACTCCCAGCGGTTTTGAGGTGTAGAGATTCAAGGTTTAGAGTTTAGGGTTTTCGGTTTAAGGGTTTAGGGTTTAAGGGTTTGTTTAGGGTTCAAGGGTTTGTTTAGGGTTCAAGGGTTTAAGGGTTTAGGGTTTAGACTCAAACCGCCCGTTGGCACCAAAAAACAACCAGGAACACTTCTGACCGAAGGAGCCTGCTGCATCCACTCTTCCCCGTTAAAGCTTCCTCTGGCTTTACCTGTGGACCGGTCTAGGGTTAAGGGTTTAAGGTTGGGGTTTAGGGTTTAAGGTTAGGGTTTAGGGCTTACGGTTAGGGTTTAGGGTTTAAGGTTAGGGTTTAGGGTTTAAGGTTAGGGTTTAGGGCTGGAGTTATGAGGCTTGGGGTAACGATTGCGGGTTGGGGCTCATGATGCGGGATGCTTTGGATTTTCCCGCGAATCAGGATAATATATTAGGGCCTTAGCAATTGAAAAGGAGCTTGGGGTATGTCACACCATACCTATAATAAGGAACCCTAAGGCATAATGATCGAAATTATCCAGGCAGCTATGGGCTATGTTGGATACGGTTTGCTATCAGCTCAATGCTGGTCGAAATAGTAAAAAGCGTGAACCCAGCCATGACCGTTAGGGTTCTAAAAGCGGTTTCTCCAATCGATTTCTCCAAAGGGTTCTGTCAGGCGTTTCTTTTGCAGGTTCTGCAAGACTGCTAATTAGAAGGGTCTCGCTAATGGGTTCTATAGGGATTGTAAGTAGGAATCTGATTAAGAAACACTGGGCCTATAACCCAAAAACAGTAGGATTCATATAAGGAACCCTAAAAAAGGCCAAGGGTTTCTTAATCAGGTTCCTACATTTGAATGGTTTCTTGACCGGTTCCTCACAGGCTTCTTCCAAGACTTCTTTGAATGTTCTTCAAGCGTTAGCTATTTAGGGTTTAGGGTTTAGGGTTTGGAAGGGCACTTTAGTCTTATGTACAGGTTTCTTTACGTTGTTCCTCAAGCCTGGTCTGTAGCAGGCTGCTCAATTCGTTCCGGAAGATCCCTCAACTATCATACCACATGATATTATTATATTGGATAACTTGATAACTTAGTAACTTAGTAGATCTTACGTGATATTGTATGTGTCAAACCCGCCGCTCTTACAAGAAGGAAAGATATCTTCAAACCAAGCCCCGAACCTTGATTATTCCGAAAACCCCCCCGGCCCCTAAAGCTTTCAAACCCTAGAACTTCAAGCACTCCCCCAGCCCCCGGCCCCGGCAACCAAACAGTCAGTAATATGGGGGGGGGCCTTACTCATAACACACGGTTTTGGGCTAGATCATACTTTAGTTTCCAGGAACTTACAGGGATGGTAGTTTGGGTATTTCATACTACATCATAACAAGGAACCCTAAGGAGTAACAATAGTACTTCCGACTTCTGCATTTACCTCAGCTCCGGGCCGATGCAAAGAGTGTCTTCGGGGGCCCAGTTGGGCAAACCTCTCTCCGAGGCAGACATCACCTCACTTCAGGCAGGGCGGTTGGAAGGGCGGGGCGGGGGGATATGGCTGAGGGCTTGTTTTCGGTTTTTGTTGAGTGCCCCTTTTCGAGCCGCAGGGTTTAGCTTTAAAGGCTTGTGGGCTTAGGGAATTTGGGTGGTTTGGGCGCGTTCTGCCATTAGTTGGGTTAAGGGCCTAGGTTGCAGGATAAGGCTTTCAGTTCTTACAGCGGTACACATCAACTTACGAGAGCTCACCGTTTTCACAGGGTCCTGCCAGTTCTATATATATAATATAATATCATATCATATAATATAATATCATATAATATAATATAATATTATATTATACATATTTAGGCTTCATATAAAGCCCGACGAAAAGTAAAGCGGATTCTAGTCTAATGGGTGAAAGTCGGGCTGGGTTTTCGTGGCTTGGGGGCTTATAGGGCTCTAGGGTTTAGAGCAGTTGAGGGCTTCGGGGTTTAGGAAGTTTGGGGTTTCGGCTTCTTAAGATAGAATGAACTTTACAGGCTGAAGGTTGTGAGTTTAGTGTTCAAGATTCTCCGTGGTTGTCATGACTTGATGTAAGCTACAATCAAAAACATACGCTTCACTGTCCCTAGCTTGGTAAGTCGGCATAACTATGCTTCTTTACGGGGCAAGTGCTGGCCTGTTTGTGGATTCTGTATCACTGATAATACATATTGGTCCCGAATGTTCTGAAGCTTTCAGCTAGATTTCGCTGGTCACGTTATTCCCGCATGTAGCCGTCGGCGCTTCGAGAAGTTTCTTCTCCTTTCAGCTATAGGTGCTTGTCAAACGCCATGTTCGCTGAAATTCGTCACTGCGCCGGTTGCTGGGCTAGGGAGTACAAGGCAGGCATGAAAGGGTCGCCCGGTTCCCCGCCTTCACCCTGCATGGATGCAGGATAAAGGAAATATAATATCCGAGCTGTCGAAGTGCTCCTCCACTCCATTGCTCAGGTTGAAGTAGCAATCCTGGCAAGGAGGGCATCCAATCTCGGCAGGTCCATCGGCGAGGCGTATGTGTCAACATGCGCAAGGCTGATCGTCACCGGAGCGTCAAGTCGCTCATTCTGCTGCCCAGTGAAAAACAACGCAACACAAAAGCGAAACAGCCCTCGACCTGCATGGAAGAGCTCCCATTGAGCTCCGTATGTGCTGGTTCGGGTCTCAGGCTAGCGGCGTTGGGGGTTGATTGGTTGACTTTTTGACAAAACTAGGTCTCGGCTTCGTCTGGCTTAGAACAAACAGGAAATGAACTCGGAGGCCGTATACCATGTGCGCTCGGAAAAATCAACCCTACAACCAAATCATCAGAATATCGCGAAACCCTACCCTTATCCCAAAACCATACACTGAACTTAAATAAACGTATTTTGGGGTGTTGGTTATCTAGCCCTCGTCGTGCCAATTGCTCAGCCAACCAACGATCATGGCGTTCATCACAGGATCCGCAGAATTTAGTAAGGGGGTGGAATTGAGGCTAAAGGTACCTACCTAATCAGGCTTCCCTACTTATAACTTACAACTCTACTTCAAATCTTGCTCAGGTTGTCCCCTAGTAGCGTAGGGGCCTCAATGTGGTCAAAGAAGCCCCGTAATGCTAGTCTACAATGATAAACCCAAAGGCTCCATGTACCCATATAGAAGGTACTTAGGCCTTAAAGTACCCATATAGGGACCCCTTTAAGGCCAAAGTACCTACTATATGGGTACATGGAGCCTTAGGGAAAGGAAAACCAACGAAAGTTAAAACTAGTGAGCCGCACGGCCCTGAGCTCTCAAATGCCGCATCGCTGAAACACCCTACACCCCCAAAAGCTGAAATTCCTAAACCCTAAACCCCTAAACCCCCAAACCCTAAACCCCAAACCCTAAACCCTAAACCCCTAAACCACCAACCCCTAAACCTCAAACCCTAAACCCCTAAACCACCAACCCCTAAACCCCTAAACCACCAACCCCGGGACCCCTAAACCCAAAGCCCACGACTATGTCTAAACAAAAACTGCGCCTTGTTTGCCGACTTAGTCTTCGCCTGCGGCGGGGAAAGGCGCCAACTGAGAACCCTGGGGTTTCAGTAAGGGATACTATAAGGGCTCTATGATATAGGGGCCTTATTAGTTAGCATAAGGGTTTGGGGCCCAAAGTATAATGAGGAAGTAGGTGACTCTTAAGGCCCCTATGTTAGGCGGCTTGCGGGTTTCGGGTACTGTCGCCGGTTTTAAAGCTCAGCGTTCCGGATAGGAGGGCCCAGGGGCTAGGGTAACATGGGGTTAGGGTTTAGGGATTAGGGATTAGGGTTTAGGGATTAGGGTTTAGGGTTTCTACCCTTACCCTGGGACTCCCAATAGCCCAAAGTAGGTACTGTTTATAGACTTTAGACCCCAAAGTGGGTACTATTTGTATACTTGGAGCAATAGGGTTAAGCATGCTGCAAGAGAGAATGCTAGACACTTTTCTGGGTCTCCCAACTTCTCAAGTTGAGGGTCCAAAAAATGTTACAACAGGGGCCGTAATGGACAGAATAGGTTTTAGGGGCATATTATCGTGACAGCATAACTTAAGGAACCCTAGCTAGCGGATAAGAGATGGGCTCCTCCAACAAGAGTTGTTGGGCTGGCCCTATGAATCGTAGGACGGTAGCAGGGGCCTTGCTGCCCGAAGCACTCTAATATAGGAGCCTTATTAATTAGAATAGGGTTTTGGGGCCCATTATACTATAACTATCATGAGGAACCGCCCAGAATAGTATTAGTAATTATTTGGGCCCTATATTCGGACTCTTGGGTTCAGAGGTCCAGGGCCTGGAACCCGAAGCCCTCGCACGAGATCAAAGCTTTGACGCGACCTGATTCCGAAACACATGGGCCCATTGTGGAGTTCCTTTAAAGGGATCCTTAAAAGGGTTCTATAAGGGATCTATGATAGGGTTCTATAATATAACAAACACCAAAAGCGAACTCACGGTCGAGGAACCCTACGAGCTCAAGCCCCCAACACCCGCAGTCCTCTGTGGGAGGCGTCAAGGAATCCTCGGACAAGTCGCTGCTGGTCCTGTGGCGAAAACCCATTATTTACTCTCTGAGTCTTTGTCCTTATGTCCAATAAACCTGCGTTTGAATGGCTATGTTCGGGTCGTCGGGATCAGGATCGATACAAAAGGCTAGAAGTTTCCGCTAAACCCGTATAGGGTAGCTTTTGTGGTCTAGGGTGTGGGCGGCTGGGGAGGTTGGGGATTTCAGAGCAAGTGCCCAGAACCTAGCTTTAGGTACTGGCTGATGTCTTTTTGTCTTCGGGTTTCGGGGCATAAAGGGTGTATTCAGATGTATTCAGGATTTGGGTTTAGGGCCAGTTTAGGTTTTAAGGTGCTAATATCGAGTCTGCAGTTCCGCAGACTTGTCGATGATATTCGGGATTTAGTGGTGCAGGCGTCGTTGGTTTCAGGACTCCCAGGTTACTTAAGCTTATAGGGCTCCGATGGCCGTTATACCCCTGGTAGTTTGGTTGGTATGGTCGTTTTTGGTGCTTAGAGTTTTTAGTTTCCAACAGGAAGAGCTTGCACGAATGAGAATCTGGAAACATCGGATAACGGTGCGCAAATTTGAGTTGCTCTCGTTTGCGAGCGAAGGAAAGTCCCGCTTGAATGCCCTGGTAACTGAAGGCTACCTGCCGCAACACATGGCAGCGCTGTGCTGGTGGGAGAAAGGTTACCTCTCATCCTTTTCGCAACAAAATGATGAACCACCCGCGCACATGTTCAGATGCAAGCTCCCTCAGTTAAACAAGCATATGAAAGATCCCAGTATGATTGAACAGGCAACCTTTTTTATTTTTCATAACCCAATTAACAGGCAGTAGGCTTTGTCCGAAGGCCCCGCACCCGAACCGCAGGCACCCTGTCTGGGGTCTTACATTCCTTTGGTTTAGGAGTTTAGGGTTTAGGGGTGTTGTGTGAGGTAGTTGTGACGTCCAGCCTCAAATCCCACGCCACAAACCATAATCAAGAGCCTCAACCTCAGCAACTGTGAGCATCCCCTACTTACCCTTTTCTCTCAAGTCCCAAAACCCTCGAACCTCAAACCATGCCAGTATGTCAGTCCTGCCCTAACCCTAAACCGTACATCGGACACTGTTCTCCAACCAAGGGCTCTAACGAAACCCTTAAACCCTTAACCCCACATCCGGATTGTTGCCAGCCCTACACCCTACCCTACAGAACCCTTCTAGCGCCATTGAAAGGAACCTAAAACCCTTATAGCTCCCCTTAAACGAACCGCCATGGGCTGGGCAGCCGGCTTCGAGGAGGCGGTCGTCGTGGACTGGTCCGACGTGGATCTCATCGGGCTTTCGATCTGGTCGAGGTCTTAGGGTTTTGGGGCTTTCGGGTTTTAGGGCCTTGGGGGTTTAGGGGTAAATGCCTAAACCCTAAATCCGTCAACCCTAAAACCCCCAAAGCCCTAAAACCCTAAACACTAAACCCCAAACCCTAAACCCCCAAAGCCCTAAACCCCCCAAGCCCTAAAACCCCAAAGCCCTAAAACCCCAAACCCTAAATCCCCAAAGCCCTAAAACCCTAAACCCCAAACCAAAAACCCCCAAAGCCCTAAAACCCTAAACCCCAAACCCTAAACCCCATGAAGGAGCCCCAAAAAAAGCGGCACGCCTTCGGCCCCCTGAGGTCGGAGGGGGGAGCGACGGCTTTGGTGATGTCCAGGCTGGGTCGATCACCGTGGCGCCTGGGGGGGGGGGGGGGGGGGGGGGCCCTTTAGGGGTTGGGGGGTGGGGGGTTTGGGGGTTTGGGGGTTTGGGGGTTTGGGGGTTTTGGGGTCGGGGGGTTGGGGGTTTGGGGGTTGGGGGGGCTGGGGTTTGGGGGATTGGGTGNGGGGGGCGTAGGGTCGCCTTAAGGGTTCGGGAGTTAGGGGTTTAGGAGTTTAGGGGTTTAGGGGTTTGGGAGTTTATGGGTTTGGGAGTTAGGGGTTTAGGGGTTTGGGAGTTAGGGGTTTAGGGGTTTAGGGTGTAGGAGGGCTTAGGGTTAGGGTAAAGGGTATAGGGTTTAGGGTTTAGGGTTTCAGGGCCTTAGGGGTTTAGGGGCTCAGGGTTTCGGGGTGTAGGGTTTGGGGTTTAGGGCTTTAGGGGTTTGGGGGGGGTATGGGGGTTTAGGATATTCTTAATGGATTTTGGAGTCTCTGGGTCTAGTGTAGCCTTAGGGGTTCAGGGTTTTGGGGTGTAGGTGGTAATTACAGTTGAACGTAGGGGCTTAGGGTTCACGGTTTTAGAGATTTCGAATTCGGAGCAGGGTTTCGGCACTAAGCTGTGTCCTGCTTAGGCCCAAAGGTGTGAAGCGATTGGAAAAGCCTGGTCCGCGTAGTTTAGGGGTAAGTTTGTGTTGAAATGGCTTGAGGAGCTGTCAAGTGAATAAGCGTTGTTGATCTCGAGTGCTCGCTGATTACAAAAACACTAAACCCGAAACCCTAAACTAAACCCTGAACCCTAAACCCAAAACCCTAAACTTTCCTCAACCCTAAACCCTAACCCCTAAACCTTAAACTTCCCTAAAGCACCCTGATCTTTGATTTCCTGTACCTTCTATACCCAGACCCCCGGGAGGATCCAAAAAGTAGATCCCTTAATGGGGGTTCCTATAAAGTACCCTTAGTAGTATAGGGCCCCAAATTAGGGGATCTACTTTCTAGATCCTCCCGGGGGNCCCCGGGAGGATCCAAAAAGTAGATCCCTTAATGGGGGTTCCTATAAAGTACCCTTAGTAGTATAGGGCCCCAAATTAGGGGATCTACTTTCTAGATCCTCCCGGGGGTCTGGGTACCGAATATACAAACGATTTCGGGCCAGGGTGTGGCTGTGGGAGCTTCAAGAGTTGAAGGCGTTCAAAGTGGGCTTTAGGGCTTGCCTGTGGCCGAAAAGACCTACCTTTTTAGGGCTCCTTAATATGGTTTCTATATATATATATATATAGATAGTTCCGTAAAAATGTAGGTCTCCTGGGCCATAGGTAGGGTTTAGGCATTTGTGGGTTTAGGGTTTAGGGCTTTAAGGGTTTTTGGGTTTAAGGTTTGAAGCATTCTGGGTTTAGGGTTTAGGATGTCAGCACGAAAGCTAAGGGCCTTAATATTTGTTTAACGGGAGGGTTTAGGGTGATGTCAGCACGTAAGCTAAGGGCTTTAATATATTTGGAACAAGGTTCTGTAGAGCGGTTCTAAGGGCTACTATACAGGTTTAGGCTACAAGGGCCTCAGTAATTTCAAAGTAGAGTCAAGATACATAGGGACTTATAAGGGACTACTGTGACTGATATCTTCTATATTATGCAAAATTACCGACAACAGGGCCGGAATGCCTCGATTCCCCACTAAGGTCCCGGCGCCAGGCTACCTTTCAAGAGCGGGTGAAGACTAATATAGGGGCCTTAATAATTAGAATAGGGTGTTGGGGCCCATTACACTATAACTAAAATAATTCAGGAACTCACCAAAAAAGTATAGGAAATTATTAAGGCCCCTATATTATGCTTGAGGGTGATGAAGTCCAAAGGCTTCAGGTCGCAGTGGTTGGTGCGAGAGGGAGAGTTTAGGGCTTTGGGATTCAGGTTTAGGATTTAGGGTTTTTTAGGGTTTAGGGGGGGGGCTGCGGGGCTTGAATACCACTATTAGTAAAACTCCTCTCCTGTAAGCGGCTTAAATTGACATTGAGCAACCGAGGTGTTCAGAATCAAATGTGTAATATATAGGTGTGCGTAGTTTCAATAGGACTCTCGGGAAGTTGTTTACGATGATTTTAACTGTATAGCGACTATCACTTACACGCCAGCATGATCAGCGCCTATTTTTGGAACTCCTGTAGCAGAACATCGAAATACTTTTGCCTGTTGCTACAACATTGGTACCATATAGGACCCCTTTCAATGCTAAGGTCTTCACTATATAGGCACATGTATAAATCATGTCGGCACATGGACCCTCAGGGACAGTTGCAGCAGGGGACGCAGGAGTCTTTGTTCAGCAAAACCTTGAGTAATATACCCCCGCTTATAATCAACGTAAATTTAGGGGTTTAAGGCTGAAGCCAGGTATTCTGACCCAAAACTTGAAACACCATAGCCCTAAGCCCCAAATCCGTGCCTGTAACTAGCCATAACGCCGAGGTGCTATCGGCAGGCTCTGGCGGAGGAACCGGCCGTCCCGCAGGAACAGGCGAGGGCTCCGGCGGAGGCTGGGTGAAGCGGTCGCTGTAGCGCTCATGGTGGTCACGCCTCTGCGCATTTCGGGTGCAAAGCCGCAAAATCCTACATCATAACTTGCCATTACAAGAGTTGTCATATAGCACCTGCTTCAGTTTAATGCCACGACACTTGCTCTACAGGCACACAGCTCCACTTAATTGGGATTTATCACGTTTGGGACTGAGGTTCTAATATTGAAGCCATGATGATTAGAGTAGGGTTAAGAAGTACATGCCAGTATGAATTTAATAAGGAACCCTGACGCATAATAGCGGGAGCTATTCAGGCTTCCGGATCAAGGCTCGGAATAAGTACTAATCCCATTTCCTTATCGCCCTATATTATTATAGTGTGTGTGTGTGTGCTTGATATCCACCTATACTACAAGATAATACGATAGGGGCTAGAAGAAATAGTATTAGTAGTGGTCGGTTTAGGCCCACAGCCCAAAGCCCAGCCAGGTTGCCAGGCTGTTTTGACTCTTCGTGGGACTGCCAGCCGGCGAGGATGGGTGGTGTATAGGCTTCAGCGCTTAGCGGTTCGGCTTCTGGGCTTTGGGTATAAGGTTTAGGATTTATGGTTCGGGATAGTGGGCTTGGTTGATACATGAGAAATGCTTGACGGCTAAGTGCATTTCTTGGTTTCGGGTTGACGTGCGGGATTTGGGAGTCAGGGGGCAAACCAACAGCTAAAGCCTTTTTAGGGTGTACCCGGACCTGTAAAACCTACGTTTTTTCTGAATCCCTATTACGATTTCCATGTATAAATCCTTAAAAATGTAGGTCCTTTAGGGTCCAGGTAGAGTTAAGGGAGCATGCGAGCTCAAAGGCTTGGAAGGTCTTCCATTGGCTAACGGAAAGCTGAGTGAACTCCTTCGACCCAGAGCCTAAAATCACCACCAAAAATGATCGAACACAACATACAAAGAAGCACAACAAAACAAGCCATGGGCCACGGCATTCCTTTCAAAACCTTACAGCATGTAGCCTTACGCAGTCCTCCCAGAGCCCTTCTGCAACTTTGTAAACCCCTGACAAGCCCTTAACCCAAAACCCAAAACCCTAAAGCCTTTAACCCTAAGCCCAGGCCTATGGTGTCGTTCTCGAAAAATTGGCTCCGACCCAGGTCCGACGTATCTGAGAGCAGCTCGGTTTTACAGGGTCTCTATAACAGAGTCTTTAGGCGTTTAGGGTTCTTCATATTTTATAGGCTTTAAGTGCAAGACCGGTTTGCTTTATCGATTTTAGTGTGTATAGTGCTTTGGAGGGGTTCCTTGGCGCTTCTATTTTCAGGGTTCTATAAGCTTTCGTAAAGGCTGCAAAACGCTGTATCAGTTAGGCATAGCTTGAAAAACGATATGCAAAGGCCCTGTGACGGTGCCAGAAGTATGTGAAAGGATTGTATACTGGTTCTGTACGGGTTCATGAAGATGCTATTTGGCTCAGGGCTTCGGTATTGCAAGGTCCAGGTCTTGAAACGCCGGTGTAGCATGGTGTTCGGGAGCCTTAATGAGGGAAGGGCCGGGGTTTAGGGATTCAAGCTTTGGGGACTAAAGAAAGACAAGGTTTAGGGTCAAGGATTTAGGGGACAAAGGGAACCCAGAGTCCAGGGCGTCAGTTTGAGGCTTCAAGGTTTAGGGTTTAGGGTTTAAAAGGTTTTGTATAGTTAGGCTTCGGAGATTTAGTTTTCAGCGAACGTTTTCAGTTTAGGGTCCACATGGATAAGGCTCTCCCAGAGAGCTCACTGTAATGCCTGCGAACTTAAACAAGAGACTTGCCTAAACCATGCTGCATGTTCGTCTCGTGTTTAAGGACATTCCTTTTTGACGGAATGTTCTGCTCGGTGAAAAGTCCTTCAGACTTTGGAGGTGACAGTTTCGGGTTTCGGGCTAATAGACTGGCTTCATTATTAGTGCTACTACTACTACTACTACTACTACTACTACTACTAACAAAAGGATTAAGAATAATTATAAAAATAACAGAATTTTAACAAAAGGATTAAGAATAATAAAAACAAAATTGCGATAAAGACCAAGGCTTGGCCCGACCAAGCTTTAGAACACTAGGTTTCTACTAGTTTTAGAGCTTTTTTTAAGGCCACGGGGTTGAGACGAATCAGGGGTCTACAGGTCTCAAACCCGCAAATGCAAAGCTTCTGCTCCAGGCTGGACAAGCAACGCTGCACCGTGCTCTGGACGTCCGGTGCGGGCCTGGACCCCTCATGTAATGTTTTGTATAAATGATAGAACACGTAATACACGTGAAACTGTAAGACTAGTTTTGGCAACACATAGAACCATTAAAAAATCGAAGCCGCAAGCCTCCAATCTCCAGATGCAAGCCCAACACAAACATCGTGCCTCTTCGCGGCCTCCAAAGCCCGCGCATCTGCTTCGGCCTCGGGGCATGTGCGCCAAGTCATAACATCGTTACTGTAGGTTTAGGGTTTAGGGGTGAGGGTTTATTTAAGGTTTATTATGGCTATCTGTTAGGACCAGCCGGTGAATCCTAAACCACACTGCGCGCGCAAAGCGCACGAAGGCCTCCATTTAAAACCCTCAACCGCATGTGCTCGGAGCCTTGACATGATCAAAGCAATGGTACGTCTTAAGGCTCGCATTCCGTGGGGCTTCTTGCTGCATTGTATATACCTGCATATATATATATATAAACATGTATGTAGGTAGATAGAGTGTTGAGGTTATTGGGGGGGTTGAAGGATCCGGCAAGCAGGGTTCGTTGTTGACGGTTTGTGGATTTGAATGTGAGGGCGCCCCACTCCTGTGATTCGCAAGAACATTTCAAGGCAGTACGAGGCTTTGCCTGAAGCTGAACTCCCTAGGAACCAAGCATCTTTGCCTTCCGAAACTTGACTTATCTGGTGGAGGGTCCTCTGCAGATTACAAGTTTGCTCCGTCTACAGAAGGTACTATACTGGACATGAGTGCTTTTCCAAAACGGTTAAGGAATGCGGGTTGCCGGTAGCTTCGGGTTCAAGCAGAACACCGAGTGCGCTCTTTCTGTATGGGTAAGCATGCAACATGCAAAAGGTGCAGCGTTCAGGCTCCGGGGTGCAGGGCTTTAAAGTTCGGTGCTGTAGGCACCTGTTCATTGAAGTTGCCCAGGGCTGATGCCTCTTTTGACATGATGTGAGACTGCATACCTTTAGCCCCATACCCTGCAGACTAGCTGCAATAAGTGACTTGTGAATTCAGGGTCTTACCCTTTTAGCAGTAAGTATTGGGGAACGTCCCTGATTAACAAACCCCCGTCCGTCCAGGCTTATAAGCGCCTTCAATCTAGGATGCCGGTTAGTCCTTTTTCCGGGAGGGGGACTTCATTAATCAGGGGTCGACATTACGTTTCAGAATCCCTGAACCGAAAACTTCGAACCGTTCTGCAATGGGAGCCCGACGCGGCTTTCGTGGGTGACGTTTGGAGGAAGCTGGCTGGCCTGGCAATCTACGCATGGCAGTAGTCACTTTTATTGCAACTCTGATGATTGTAACATATAACCGTGACTGAGAATGTCCTCAAGTGATATCTGAAACAAATACCCAAGACCTATCCAAGTCATCACTATCAAAATTATGCGGTTGGCAACATGAAGAACTCCCAAAAGGAAACCAATCGTTTTATGAGTAAAAGCAGGCTCTGCGATTGAATTGTTTCAATCGTCAGCATCAAGCGTCCATTTGATCTAGAAGAGGCCTAGGGCTGAAGGCTTAGGGATGCGGGCTTGTGACCATCTTATACAACCGTGCTCTGCAAAATGAACACTATCGGTGTGTATATGTTCATGCATGCACACCTGCTTGAAATTGTTTGAATCTGTATGTGTTTGCCTTTCTCTGTGAATCCTTTTGCTTAGCTTAAAAAATAAACACGTAGTTCCGTAAAATAGCATGAACAAGTAGGCTTAACCCGATCACCCGAAGGGATCTGCGATCTACGGTGCAAACAGCTGTCACAGAAACCTAGACCTGGTCCTTGCAGTGGTCTGGGGCAACGGTGCCGACGGTCCGAGTGAATCGTCCTCCGACACTTGTTGGCACTGTGATGGTTGTTCGTATGGCCTCATCAATTGTCCACTTCGCAGCATCTTTTGTGAAGACATCCCAGATGGAGTTTTGCTGGAATACGGTGCTCCCAGACTTCTGCAAGTCTCTAGTCGTGGCCTGGCCCCGCTGCACCCAGGCATCATCGTCAGCAATTGGAGATGGCCACATCAAAGCGGCATCTGCCTCGACAGCCTGCACCGCGGGAGACCTTAATCTCATCAGCTACCACAACACCTCCCCAAGCCCTGGTCTCCTGCAGGTGGTCACTCACTGCCCTGTTGGAGGCGAAGCCCATCATGTGGGCCGTTACTTTCCATGTGCGTGTCTCTTCCTTTTGAAAAGCCATGGCAGGAAGACTGCCGGGGTTTGGCACGGATCCTTTGAATACTGACTTAGGAGTCTGAAGGCAGGGGCTACGGGCTACGAGGGGCCGCTGCTCTAGATGGCTAGCATTTGAGATGACAGTCTCAGAAACGAGAAGGCACAGGTGCGCAACTCGTACTGAAGGGACTATCTTGAAATTTGTATGCGTGCGCGATCTATTCGATCATCATCGCGGAGCTGACGGCAGTGTCTGACCGTCACAAGATGGACAAGTTCAACACACGAGCGATCTTCGCCTTCATTTGGATGGCACTCATGTGATCAGCTCGTTAACTAACCCTGGACACCAGACCCGACGCATTTAAATCCTATCCTCCTAAACCCTAACACCTTCAAGCTACACACCCTAAACCCACAAACCCTAAACCCTGAAACTACTGACAGAAAATAGCTCAGGCCCGGGCATCACGTCCGTTGGTATGCCTTGCTGTCGCTCTGATCCAAATACCTGGGGCATTCAAGGAACCTCAAGGGGTCGGGTTTAGGGCGTTTAGGGCTTAGTGCTTAGGCGGCCTTGGGCAGTGGAGGATGAACAACAATGATATACTAAGATAGAAGAAAAACAGGCTTGGGCGATCGCAGAATCACCAAGGATTAACAAACAATTATGGGAATGGGATCTTTTGCAAGTGCTGGTACGCTTGCTCGGACGAGGGTGCTCAAAATCAACCGAGGATCAGAAACAAACCACGGGAAAGCAGGATCTAAGGTGCATTCGGCAATGGGAGTGCTGTGGGCTTATGTGAGCCAGAAAAGTGTACCAGTTTGCCATAAGGCTCCATGTACCTATACAGTATAGCATTGCAGCACCTATGCATATCTTCTATATACTATATAGGTACCATGGGCCGATGTACCCTGAACCGTATACATATATATATATATATATATTATGCATATGTACGGATACATGGAGCCTTCGGCTTGGTACCAACGTCACCCTGAACTCCCGCGGCAGGGTTTCAACCATACTGGAGCTCATAGGTTTAGGGATTCAGGGTTTAGGGTTTAAATTTAGGGTTTAGGGATTCAGGATTTAGGGTATTTATACTGTGTACAGTATGTGTAGATGGTCTTAGACACCAGTGGGTCCAGGTCTGCGCCTTCGGTTCTTCGGTTTGCTTTGTGGAGGTCCCTGCAAAGGGTTCAGGGCTTAGGGTTTAACGACCATGCGCTTTAGGTAACCTGGGAGCGAAACTATCTAATAGGACTCGTTCCAACATTCGGGTTTCCCTCAGGAACCTAGGTGTAAGGAACTGACGGACCCCTGAAGCCTAGGCCCTAAACTCCAAGACCCTTGAACAATGCTCAAATGTACAAACAAGCACCTCAACCCCTACAACTTGAAATGGTGTCTCGGAGCTATGTGGGCGGTCGTCCAAATTCAGGGCCATTTCGAAGCGTCGGTGTTGATCCTTGTCGTGGGACCTCGTGCGCTTCAACTAATGTTCGGATTCTTGGAGGGAAGAGTCTTGGTCTACTCTGGCTTTAGGAACCGGGCATGAAGGTCTTCCATTAGTGAATTAAGTGTGCTTTGCTAATTCCAGTGGGTCTCGGTCTAGCAGGGCGTGGGGTGCAGTGCCTTGAAAGAAAGAGTCAGACTAGAACGAGGCTCTATGACTCCGGGCCTTGTGGCTTGTGGAGCTTAGGGTCATGCCGACTGCCACAAGGTGCCATCTAGAGCTGATGGTATCTGCTGCTGCCGTCCTGACTATTGCTGGCCTTGTGAAAACTCCTCGTCTATCCCGTGTAGTGCTACGAGTACTGTTCTGCGGAGGTTGCGGCAAAGTAGTCTCCACTTCGAGCTTGGGAGCGAGGAGACCCTTCTAACATAGTAGCCCGAATTTACACTGTTGACTAACAAGTGTTTCCGGTTATAACGGCTATACTATAGTGATAGAGTAAAACAAGGACCATGTCATGAGGGAACATGGCTATAGCTATTTGTTCATACTCAGAGACAGAGCTGGAAAGCGCCACATGAGAACATCGAACCACGACAATACACCACAAGCGCTGAGTTCACATCCCGTATACGACGCTACACCCTCAAACTATCCAAAATCCCAAGACAATTTGATCATAATTTCTGAGACCTAACCGTGAAATCGTCAAGAAACATGAGAAAATGAACCCTAAGTTCTGAAACCTCAGCGCTGAAATCTGAAGAGAACAGAGACTAGGAAACCGTACCACTCGATGGCCGACACCAGATCCTGCGCTAAGTCACTGGTACATAGTTGGGGCGAGGTCTCGTAAACAGAAGGGTTTTCTTCAAGAGCTCCGTCGTGCTTTACGTTCTAAGGTGCTTGAACGAATGCGGGATAGTTTAGCGTTGCGGCTTGGGAGTTTTGGGGGGGTTTAGCGAGTAGTGCTGCGTTAGGGCCCTAACATTCCTGAGGGCTTCAGCGACGGCGTCCTTTGATGCTGTAGTAGGGTGCCTGCAGTGTTCAATATATCTGTTTACTTGGCATAACGGATATGCGGCGCATGAGGGTCTTTTTCCTCCTTCCTTGCTTCCGTCATAAATATCTGAATCCGTGTCACAGACTCCGGTCTACCGTGCTCCAGACACCCTGAGCTAGAGCGTGAAGGCCCCAAAGCCTTTCCTGCAACTCCCAGGCAGATGAAAGACCCCGTCCTCGCCCAAGGCCCCAAGTCCCTCGAGTGCTCAAGCAGCTGTAAATCTTAGCCGCGCGCCAAACCCTAAACCTTTTTGACCGAATTTCATAAGCAAACTCTACAGCCCAACATCTAGACTATAGGGCCCATGGGGGTCAGGGCTTAAGTACAAAGTGTGTACCCCACTTCGTAGTCCAAGAGCTTCAAAACTGTGCGCAAGCCTGAACATCAACAACTGAAACGAACGCCTAAACACATATGTCCTGCCGAACGTCTGAACAACAGCGTCCTGGCTAGAGAATCGTCCGCTAATCTCCTCGCATTGCAGGATCACCTGTTTGAAGATGGGATCCGATGGCTATGACTCGGTTTTGGGGTATACTATACTAGAATTAGAATCATGGCCCCTGTATCATGCCATTTAAGGCAGAGCCCGGAACCCCGAACCAAGACAACCAGCATCTAAAACCCAGGGCCGTAGCTCCACGGGATCCTTCATGCCCCTATACGTCTCAAGCAAACAGACGTTCGGGGATTAGGGTTTAGGATTTAGGATTTTGGGTTTGGGGTTTAGGGTTTAGGGTTTAGGATTTTGGGTTTAGGGTTTGGGGTTTAGGGCTTTGGGTTTAGGGTTTAGGGTTGTGGGATTTCGGGGGTGGGGCTTTGGATGAATTCTCGGGAAGAGTGTTGCTAATGAACTCATCAGACCTCAATGCCAAAGAGGCCAGCCAAAGCAGACTTGAAAGGGTAAAACCCATTCCACGCTATTTCTGTGGGTAGGCGGGGTAGTGAAACAGGGAGAGCGAACAGGATCAAGCAAAATTACAAGAATACTGCACCGACAAATGCCCCTCTAGTACTACGCGTGGTTATCTTGATCAACATCTCATGTTCTGATCCTCCGAAACCCCAAACCCCAAGCTTTTGCTACGGATACGAATCTGGCACCAGGCTACTATCCACCCTCAACGAGGCTCCTGTCTCTGCTGGCTGTCACACTTGCTAAAACGAGAACTTGAAGCTTTCTTCTTCAACAACCGGGCCCCTAAAAGTTCGAACTTTCTAAGATAGAGCTAATAATATAAGGCCAAAAAGTTTAAAGTTCCCCCGTTCAATATCTAAGGAAATGTCTGGTTTGTACAACCTCTTACCCCTCATACCCCTCCAGAACAAGAGCCTCCTCAAACTCAAACAAAAGAGCGCACGACCCTGGCCGTAGACGCTAAACCCCAGCAGCCGGCGGTCTATAGACACTGAAGCTCCTACACCCTACGTCCTAAACTCCTAGAGGCCTCCCAGGGAAGAAAGCCATCCTGGCGCATCTCCGTCGGCTCCCTATGGCGGAGGAGCATTGTCATGACCTCGGTTGTGCTTTCCGCTTTGGGGTTTAGGGTTTAGTGGATTTAGTGGGGCCTAGTAGGATTTAGGTCTGAGGGCTTCGACAGTTGAGCTTTAGGATTTCGGGCTCAGGGACTGACTTCAAAGCCAAAAGCCTTGATAGATTGGCCCCTGGAGGCTAGGGAGAAAGGCATTGGCCCGTTCCTGTTGCAAATTACTCGAGGCCGGGTAAAAACCCTATAAGGCAAAACAATAAACCCCAAACCGAAAGCCAATAATCCTTCACCCTGAACACTAAACTCTGAGGCCATAAGCCTTAAAGGTGGAAGCACGAGCCAACCTACAATGCCCTGCTCAAAGTTCGGGAAGTTGTCAGTATGGTTCAAAGTGCCTTGACTTCGTTAGGGTTGCATGAAATTCAACTTGCAATTAGCTCAATTATGACCATATTTACTACATCCCCTGATAACATTAGTGCGTGTTCTGGGTGCATTCACACCGAGCTCCCGACTTTGGACATGCGCTCTCGCCTGTCCATAATCGGCCGCTGCGGCCTCTGCAATCCAGGTGCTTGTGAGGCTTAGGTATTTAAGGCATTACGGTAGCCTGGGTCTTGAGAGTAGCTTCAGATGTGTTGGCAATATGGGAGTTTCCGAAATTAGGGCTACCTTATCCTAAGATTTAGGGTACTATATTAGGGTCCCCTATTTTCGGAAACTCCCATATATTAAATAGCCGAAGTCGAGTCGGGTATGTGGGGTCGGGTGAGTGAAGGGTTCGGAGGGCTCAAGGAGTGAGGCATGCAAGGGTTCAACCGCATGCGGTCAAGGTACCCATAGGCCCGATAGTAGTTCCTTTTTGAGGTTCATATTTTAAATCCTATAAGGTAATCCCAAAAAGGAACTACTATGGGGCCTATGGGTACTGTAGGAACCTGATTAAGAAACCATGGTCCTGTAACCCCCAAGTATCACGATTCATATTAACCACCCGAAACCACCCTAACAAAGACCCAGGGTTTCATAATCAGGTTCCTACACTAGGCTTCAGGGCAGGCTGACTCTTTTGGCATCGGCAGACCCGTGGCAGCATGCAGGTAGAGATCATGATATCCTGTTGGCAGAAAATTACTCTTCCGGAATTTCGACTGCGTGGGAATCACAGGGAGCGCATTGGCGATCAGTTATGGCGGCATAGGGCAGGTCCTCAACATTGCTTTTGCGCTCTTGAAGGGCAAGAGCATACCTTGATTGCAAGCAGACGTGCGATTTCAGTCCTCAGCCAGCCACTGGCGTGGAAGGTTTGACTCTGTTCGAGCGGGAATCTCTTAGCTTCGTCATCATCTCCACCATGGCATCCTATCTTGCCAGGCTGATCCTCAAGATGCGACGTGTTGTTTTGTGTTAAGTGCTTTGGCTAGCTTGTGGTGCGAGCTTGCATCTTTCTGTAGCCAGTTAAACCAATTTCATTGATCATGCCCATGTAACTCCCCTGAACCCATGCGCGCCAACCCCTAAACACCAGAATCTGCGTCACCGTTTACACCCCTGAGTCCATATGGAGTCCATACACCCTAAACCCTAAACCCCTCTGCAAAGCCCTGAATCCGTACAGTGAAACATGCACCTTCTAAGCACGATTCTGATAGCGTCCCAGGCCAGCTCAAGCCGGGCTTCGCAAGACTGGGATGCAAGTGAAGGTGAACCCTCCCAGCCCCGGAGCCTGAACACTAAACCCTAAAAGCCTGCAAACCCAAAGCCGGAAAAACCTGAGCCCTAAACCCGTATGTAGCCCTGACCCCGCAGTGCCCAAAAAGCCTAAACCCCAAAGCAGAGGCAACTATTGCAAGGAACCTTCAAAAATCTTATGATGATCTCGCGAACCTTAGCCCTAAACCCAATCCCGAAAGCCTAAACGCTATCCCTAAACAAACCCTAACCCTAAACCCTAATTAACCCCTAAACCCTAAACCCAGAACCCCTAACCCTAAACCCCAAACTCATCCCGAGGGCTGCCTATCACCCCGATCACCACGAGGCCCTCGGCCCATGCGTCGCTCGCTGAAGCAGTCCCTTCTGCTGGGACTATCGTACCTTGAAAGACAATCGCGTATACAATCTTCGAGAGTGCATGAGGCATGGCGGTTTTTCTACAATGCTTTTGCTTGGCTCAGAATTTGGTAGTAGTTCCCACCGGCAAATTGTATGTGCGCATATGTATAAATATAAATACATGTATATATATATATATCGCCAAACATGCATACACATGTGCTTAGTTATGGAGAGATAGAGAGACAGACACGGAGAGAGAGCTAGAGAGATAGAGAGAGAGAGAGGGTGTGTGGCTGAGCGGTTCTGAGTTTACAGACAAGGCTCCTGTTGCACTGGAAATGGAAATCCTGTTCTACTTGCAATATACACTCTAGCCGTAAACCCTAATTCCTAAACCCCACAGAACAAGGCACTTCGGGGCCATGCCAGTCTCGAACAACCCCCATATAGTAACGAAGAGCAGGTCACTACAGTGCTGCATTTCGAGCGAAGAAAGGGTATGTGAATAACCGATGAAGGCTGTTAACATTACTGAGCCCAAAGACGTGCAAGAATATGACCTCTAGAAAGAATCCTGTACCCTTTGTTCAGAAAGCCCTATCATCCCTAGTTTTGCAGTAGCTCACCTCCAGTACACCTCCGATTTGGAGCCCGGTACCTGGTGTTGATGGCACTTGACCAGAAGTATGGTTGAAAGGATCTGGGGGCTTGGCAACGAGGATGTAAGGTGGCCTAAGCGCAGGATGTCCATAGCGAGGGTGCTTTTAATTCCGGCTCCAGCGTATTTACCAGAGTCGTTTGATCCATCAACTACCCAGCAGCCCTCGCAAACCCAAAGCCAAGGCAGTCCACAAATCCTAAACCCTGAAATCCAAAGCTTCCGACCTGTAGCCGCATGCAGATAACTTCTAGTTTAGAGGTCTTAATCACTAGATGAGGGTTTTCGTATAAACTATGCTATATTTATAGTAATTCAAGAACTCGACGGAATAGTATTGGTAATCATTCACGCTTCCATATGTACGCCCAAACCTGAAACCACCAAGACTCGGAACACCTCTCACACCTGAACCCAAACCCGAGCCAGATTGAATAAGCTCACCCAATCTTTAATCTGCGCAAACATACATATTGCAAGTCTGGACACATCAAATTTATAACCTGTCAGGGTCCGTATGAACGCCTGTCAACCCTGCACAACAAAAGCGGCAAAAGCTCCAAAAAACCCTATGACTTGAAGCCCGTTACTGACCCTGCGAAGTCTAAATCCAGACTCGGTAAGGTCGTGGCCCTCCTCTCATTGCCCTGGTTCGGCAACCGCCTGAACTCCTTGCAAGAGGCACAATGTGCATTGCTAAACCCCAAACGCTAAGCTGTATAAGCCGCAAAGCTTGAACCCTAAACCCTGAACCCCAAACCTAAGAGAGAAAGAAGCAGCGTCTATTGCTCCTGGTCGAAGCTCTTCGTCTGGGCGCACCAGATGGAATTGCCTCGCGGTTTCTTGGGGTGTGTTGAGTTTCTGGGTTTAGAGTTCCTTAGGGTCCTTTGGGTTTTGGAATTTCGCTGTTTGAAGTGCCTATGTTTCGCGTTTCATGAAAGTTGAAGCTTCTCGTTTAGGATGTAAGATCCCTGACGTCGGTGCACAATGCCATCCCGAAACCTGAACCGCTTGATCTTCGACACTAAATCCTGCCCAAACCCGCAAGCAAGAGCCCCAATCCCTCCATCCTATCCCTATAGAGCCCGGGAATCCTCAACTGTGAAATAAGAATTACAATAAGAATAACAACAATACTACTCAACATAAACACAATGACAATCAATCATAGTCACAGTCATAATCATAGTTGTAATCTTTAAAATAAGCGCATACTAATAACAATATGACAGCAGTCGTAGCAATAGTAAATTCTATGAAAAGTAGTAAGAAGAAGAGGAGGAGTAATCCCTCGTCAAACTGTCCAAACTGAGCCTTTCAGCTTGTTTACATTAGAGATCTTAGATTCTTTGAGTACAAAGGCCTAGTGGGTGAGTTCCCTGGCAGAAACAGGTCTTTTAAACATGGTCATGTTGGATAAACCCGAAAACGCTGAAGATGACCTAAGCGCATCGACGTAGGAAAGCCCACCTGGATGCTCAGCTTTGATGCTCGTACTGCTCATCGGGCACAGCTTGAGCTGGAAAGCATCCACGACCAGAGCCGGGGGTTGATGGTTGACATGGACTGAATTTCGAGCTTTCATCGGTCACCCTGCTTTTCATTCGGGCTTCGGGTGTAGGAACCCTACACCTAAGCCGAGAGCCCTGAAACCTCTACATCCCATACGGCACGGGCCTGAGAAGCTACCAATGATTGTTCTTAGGGATCCGTAATGGCCTTGTCAATTAGCATGAGGATTTAGGGTATATTACAGTATACTTCTGAGAGGAACCCTCAGCAATCAGCAATTTTGTGAGCTTCTATATTATACGTACTTGTAGTCGGGATTTGAAGCAGCCCAGCAAGGGCAACTAGGAGGGTTGTCTCGCTGGTAGCTCTACTCATCGCCTGCTTACTGCAGTGATGTAATTTAAGTCTCTCTGAACTTTTGCCTCAGGTTCACGGCTGGGATTAATGCCCTCCAAACTACGGTTGATGATATAAATCCTGCATTACCCGTAAACAGGAATATGCCATAATTCCCATAGTCTAGGGTCAATAAGATAACATGCTTCCTAACCGTAGATGCTTAAACCTAAACGATAAGTCCGAAACCTGAACAGTAAACCTTAAACCCTAAAATAGCAAACCCTAAACCCTAATTAGTAAGCCCTAAACCCTAGACACCAAGTCTTAGGCAAGCAGACCCGAAGCCACACAATGTGGGCGATACGTCCAATGACATCATGCACCTCGAAGCAGGAACCTGAACTTATGGCGGCCGCGAAAATCCCCCTATAGAAGGACTCTCAATTGGATTACCCAGCCTACCTTCATCCCACCTTTGGAAACTGTTGGAAGTACGTTGAAACAAGCCCTCAATGAAGCGTTAACCCGGGCTAGACTACAGTATGTTTGTACGGAGGAACCCCGGTAAGGAAAAGTATGGGAATTGCTGGAATATACCACATACCCCAAATTTTGAACCGTTAGGAATTCTTTTCTCTGAATATGTCATCTGGAAGCATCGCGGAAGCTGTGATCGATCCAATGTCTGGTCCGAAGGGAGCCGTGCATTTGCGCATGGTTAGGGCCGATCTCAAGGTTCCTGTGTAGCCCTTTAATAATAAGGATGCCCTTTTTTCCTACTTTGAGGTTTTAACAAGGGAACCCAAAAAGAAAAAGGGCAAAGGGTACTACTGGGGAACCTCGGTATCCTCAACAACCGAAGCTGGGTTTCGCTCTGAAGGGATCCTTCAAGGGATCTCTCGAGGGATCCGTTAAGGGTTCTTTTCAGGGCCAGCGACCAAAAACACAAAACAGCTCTCCAATACATATATGTATATGTATATGTATATGTATATGTATATGTATATATGTATGTATACAAATATATTTCATTATGTATTTGTGTATGTGTATTTGTGCATACAGATAATATACACACTTATACGTACAGTATAAATATAGGGTTAGAAAATAGTACATATACATATGTACGTACTTGATATATTCACAAGTAAACGGGCCGCAAGATGCTGTGCTTGCGGCGCCTTTCAGGGCTCTAAACCCCAAAACTCCCTGAACCCCAATCGCTAAAACCTTGTTCCCTCACGGTTTAGGGTTTAGGGCTTAAGGGTTTATGAGTTTAGGGTTTAAGGTTTAGGGGTTTGGGGTTTAGGGTTTAGGGGTTTAGGGTTTAGGGGTTTAGGGCTTAAGGGTTAAGGGTTTAGGGCTTTAGGGGTTTAGGGTTTAGGGGTTAGGGGTGTAGAGCTTAAGGGTTTAAGGGTTAAGGGTTTAAGGGTTAAGGAGTTTAGGGGTTTAGGGTCTCTTGGTTCAGACATTTCGGACCTGACCGATTGGATCGATTTCTGCACACCACTTCGGGGTCGCCAGCGAGCAAACAGCGGGTCAGGGGGCCAACATAGGGGCCTGAATAAATAGAGTAGGGTTTTGGGGCCCATTATAGTTATAGTTATAATAAGGAGCCCCCAACATAGTAGTGGTAATTACTTAAGCCCCTATATAGTCACCGAACTGGGACTAGCGGGGGTTGAGGGTTTAGGGCTAAGGGCTTCCCATGACTGGTAAGGCTGAGAGTTTAAGAGGTCTGGGTTTACACTATTCCCCAGGCAACCGCTCCCACATCATTATGCCTACTTTTCCCTTGTTGCCGTTAGCGCTCTTTTCTGCCACATAGTGACCAAGAATCTCAGCAGCCCCTCAACTAGCTGCGCCTTAAGGACATGTCTCTCAGTTTGGGATCCTACACCATGTTCCTGGGCTGACCCGTGTCCAGGCATCGTTGCGGCTTTGTGATAAAGCTGCTGTCAGGCTCACTTCTTCTCTCGGATGGTCTCCGGCAGGTACCTGATGGTGAGAGCTTTCAGGGTTTAGGGTTTGTCGTGTAGGGTTTATGGTTTAGGGGACTGCCTCATGTTGCGAAGCTTTGGGCCGTAAGTCCATAAGCCCTGCATGGAAAACCCTAACTCAAAGGGACTCGGAAGTTTGCCCCGTGTATCGCCGTGAATCCAAGGGGCCCAAGCGCTGGAGGCCCGAAACCGCGCTATATAGTGTATGCGAGCCTTAATAATTAGCAGTTTTTTGGTTGCGGGCTCTGTTCTGATATAGCTATATTAGCTTAAAACAGCAACCGAAGGAATAGTAATTGGTAATTACTCAGGCTCCTATGTTGTGAAAGAACCTTCCACATCCCTGGTTTCCGCTGATGTTCTGCCGGGAGACTTGTTGGCACCATAGCAGCTCTCCGTAACGGAGAGGTTTGCTGCATTTCGGAACTGGTACCTGCCCAGCAGCGCGAAAACCAAAGCCTCTGTTGACGCCTGAGCCCTGCACCTGAAGGCCCAGACTAAGCCCTAGACCCTGTAAGCACTATAGTTCAAACACCGCCCAATTCTAAACCCCACTCCCAATGGCCCCCAAATCGTAAATCCTAAAACCCCCATCTAGAAGCTTCTGGACTGTGGTGCCATGACGATTCGAAGGTCTAAGGGGAAAACACAGCAGACGAGACGCGATAATAGACGGAAAACTCGCGGGTTCGGGGCCTTCACGTGCCCGGTTCAGGGGCTCAGGGTCTATACGGTTTTACTGGGGTCTTCTTCAGACCCTAAGTCAAGCTGCCGTAGTGGGGACGTAGAGTAAGCAATAAAATCTCCTTCTTGTTCCTAGACCCTCCATCTACCCCCTATTAGACCCTAAATGCCCCTTATGTGGAAACATATACCCCTATTTGAGGGTACAAGGAGGGTCCTGGTTGGTAATTCAGCAGGAGCCGAGGCGAACCCAGCACCACTGATGCGATAAAGAGGTCCAGGTAAAATGCAGGTCTGAGCAAGTACAAGTGACAGCACTCTCCTCCTGCAGTCCCTGTATACTGATTAATATAGCCTGTGCCCAAATGCTACTCCAGTCCGCACTGCCACATAACCTACTTTTTCTAATCGATTACCTCATGAGGCAGCAAACAGACACATTATATGTAGGTACATGTTGAGAAAACACATATATGACCGTTTATACATACATACATACATACATGCATACATACAGCCATACATATCTAAACCTGTATCTAGATCTAGATGAATACCCAAATCTATATCCATTTATAGACCTATATGTATAAATGCATATATATATATTATACACACACACGCACGTGCCTAATTCTGTATCTATATTTACAGGAACACTCGAAACAGTTTTAGATGCACACTGCGATTGAATATCTACATGTAGAGAATCTAAAGCACCACTGTGCCCAGAGACTCCAAAACCCCTTAATCAAGGAATATCCATGAAAATAAACTAGGAACCCTATTATATTCCTTAGTTGAGGGGTTTTGGAGTCTCTGGGAACCCTGAGCTCGGAAGAACCTTATAGTAGCTCTTATAGTCGCCCTTATAGAACCTTTATAGTAGCCCAAACCCTAAACCCTAAACCGGCTTTAAACCCTAAAACCAAGCCGCCGAAGGCGCACCACGCTTTGACCTGCTCCGATCGCTGCTCACTGTAGCCGAAGGCCGTAGGGATCGCGTCCTGGCTGCAATTCAGGGTTTAGAGGTGTAAGGTTTAGAGGTTTAGAGGTTTAAGGTTTAGAGGTTTAGAGGTTTAAGGTTTAGAGGTTTAGAGGTTTAGAGGTTTAAGGTTTAGAGGTTTAGAGGTTTAGAGGTTTAAGGTTTAAGGTTTAGAGGTTTAGAGGTTTAAGGTTTAGAGGTTTAGAGGTTTAAGGTTTAAAGGTTTAGGGTTTAGGGGTTAGGGTTTGGGGGTTTAGGGTTTTGGGTAGGGGTTCAGCAGCTCTGGTCGAGCAGTCTCTAGTCGAGTCGCTATTTAGAACATGGAATAGTACCGACCCATCCAGAGAATCCCAAAACATTAAGACACAAAAAGTTTTATCATTACCCTCAGCTTAGTTCACCACAATCAACTTAACAAATACGTTTATGTGGTTATAGTTTCAATTAGTAGTTAAACCTTAAAGCCAACCCAGAAGCCGGAGCCTTAAACCCTAAAGCCAAAACCCTAGGGGAAAGGACGACAAATGTGCTCAGGGTTTAAATATACATTTGAAAGAGAGGGTTTAGGGTTCAGGGGTTTAGGGTTTAGGGGTTTATGGGTTTAGGGTTTAGAGGTTTATAGGGTTTGGGGTTTGGGTGTTTAGGGTTTAGGGCTTAAGGGTTTAGAGGTTTAGGGCTTAAGGGTTTAGGGCTGGCGGTCATGCATAGCGGTTTTGTAGTTGCTAGAAGGCTTTAGGGACGTGCGTTTAGAACATTCGATGGTTAGTAGCTCCGTGCAATCAAGTGCGCTGCCTTGCACCTCGCATGCCTTGTTTAACCTCGTTGTCTGGGTTTCAACCCTGTTGCTTTCTCATGACTTGGGACCTGACAAAACATCTCATTGGAAATCCATGTCAATGTAGAATGGACATCTTTGAGCTGATTATGCCGCAGTACTCGTCCGCTGTCAAGTCTGACCCTAACGAATATACCGTAAAATATAACAGGAATCCTAATACGATTTGAGGTATATTGCTTAACTAAGGGATTTTGGAGTCTCTGGGTAGTGGCTCGCTGATATGCCGTCAGTCAGGCCTGAGTCCGCACCCTGAAGCCAAAGGTTTAGGGCAGTTTCGTTTAGGGGCTGAGTACCCGAGCCGAAAAAAGGTTAACCTTTTTAGTTTTTGTAGGCTAAAATTTGCCCCAAAAGGTTAAAGGTTGCCTACTCAGCCCCTAGTTAGGGTTTTAGGGCTTAGCGCTTTTCCCCAAAACCCGACAGCTAAACAGTGAACTCTAGCTGTCAAAGGAGGTGGGGCAGCGGTTCAACAACCATAAGAGGAACCTTTTGTACAACCTTTGAAAAACTCTTGGATCCAGAAACCCTGAAGCCTCATCCCCTTAAGAGGAGACTGCAAACCAGTTAATAAAACAATGCCATTCATGTCGAGGATCTCTCTACCATTAAAACCAGTTATGAACAAATTATGCCTCTCAAATAATACAAGGGCTTTGGATTCTGCAGCCACAAGGGCTTTGGATTTTCCGAGCCGAGAGAAGTAACCCAAAACCCTAAAACCCTTAAAGATCCCTTGCCGGAACCCCCACAAACCCGTGAATATACCCCTTAGAGGCCCTCTCACGGAGCCCTCAAAGCTCCCTTAAAGGATTCCTCACAGGTCCCTGAAAGGAATCCTGATCCTCTCAAAAAGGGGGGGGGACCTTGTGCCGCATCGCTGGCGGCTCTTTGAGGCCTTGTTAAGCAGAACGTTCTCAGGGTTTAGGGTTTATGTAAGTGGGCAAGAATCTCCGCAACCCTATAAGGGTTTTGTAAGGATCATATCAGGTTTGTTTCAGCGGTTCATAGGGGTCTTTGACAGCGGCTACATCTCTGAGGCCTTCATCTGTGATGACTCTACAAGCTGTGTATGTAACGTCATCTTCGAGAAGCCTTCTCAAGGTGGTGACATGTAGCCTTGTACAGGTTCTGTAGAATTCGATTTGCCGACAACAAGGGAAGGAAAGTCGTTCACAGGGAAGGTTGGTTAAACTATGCATTTCGCAAGATTGGTGAAGTCGCTCGGTTGTGGGTTCGCTTTTGGGATGTTCGGGGTGGAGTTTAAGAGTCTAGGAGATGGCTGTGGGAGTCAGGGCTTCGGGGATGTTGGAGTGGTTCTGGGGGTTTTAAAGTTAGGTAGTATGTAGACATAGTTCTGTGAACTAGTGCCTAGAGGTCGGCTCATGTGCATTCGCCCGGGGGGGGGGGGGGGGGGGGGGGGGGNTTGACGGTTTAGGGGGCTCAACGCCAGCAGTGACAAGCAATTTCTATTTATTTCTTTCTTGAGGGTTTAGGGTTTAGGGTTTAGGGGTTTAGGGTTTAGGGTTTAGGGTTTAGGGTTTATAGAAATTGTTAAGGGTTTGGGTGCCAATAACGTTTTGACCGGAGTTTTGGGCAGTTTTTTTTCTTGGGTAGTGTTTTGGGGGTGGGGGGGGGAAGAGCATGTGGTGTTTAGTTGTTTAGCTGCACAGTATACCAAAGATTCGAGCCAAAATGCTGCGCTGAGCCTTTACTGTCGTACCCACGGAGTGCTTCAAATTTCGTCTATGCACTCACCTGTCTCCAAGGCCGTAAGATGAAGCCTGCCTGATGTCAGACCAGGAACTGCGCAGAAGGTACTCGGGTGATCCGGGGAACGAGGCAGCCGATTCCAAGCTAATGGCCTAGCTAGTGAACGGCTGTCCGACTCAAGACTCTATGTATAACAGACTTTTCAGGTCCTCTCGTGCTTTCAGTTCCCTGTTCCCTGTACCCAAACCCGAAGCCGAAACTGACGACTTTCCAGTGCTTTCAGTATAAGAACTCAGAGGCTCAGGAGACTCGATGGCGAGTCCCACAGATCTCGAAACTTATCAAATAGGAAGGGGAACGGTAGTGATTGAGGCGCTGTTTGGTTCGGGCCTTTTGCCCACTGCTAAACCCAAAATCCTTGCCAGGAGAAACACGCGAGGGCCCGACCCACTCGATCTAAAGCAGCGCTCATGGCCGGGATGGCATCCTGCGACGTGCGTTTTCGTCTTCGGAGGTTCAAACCCTCGGTATTGCGCATGGACAAAACCTGCATCCTGCGTAGAAAAGGAGTACACCATAAATCCCTTGCAGGAGTATGCCGCCGGCCCCACGTCCTTTAAAAGGAGTCTCCACAAGTGTAGGGACCCCACAAGTGTAGGGACGGGGTCTTGTTGGTGGTTCAGGGGCCTCAAGGTTTCAGGCATTGAACCATGGGGAAGTTCGACGCAATGGGGCTTTAGGGCTAGACCCATTTTGGACGGTGATTTATCTCCGGCGTAGTTATGGTGGTAGAGCTAGCAGCGATTGCTTGGTATTGCTGCAAGTATGGAAGACGAGTAGAACCTTTGTAGCCGTGCTTCAAACATCGTCATCGTCATCATCATCATCATCAACAACAACAACCACGCCATCATCATCATCATCATCATCATCATCATCATCATCATCATCATCATCATCATGAGAAAGCAGCAGCAGCATCATCGGCATCAACATGGCCATCGGCATCGGCATGATCACAATCATCTCCTTGTCGTCGCCATCACCATGCCCACCACCACCACCATCATCATCATCATCACCACCATCGTCATCGTCGCAAGCCAACCTGAAGGCTCGATGAACCAGTCCTTGACATTGCCGTTGTCGATCGCGAACGCCTGTTGTCTATCTCGGCTGAAGCGCACACCAGCTCCTGTCCAGAGACGGATTATGCAATTTAGGGGTGATAAGATGTACCGGGCCTCTGAGGGCGCATGTTTAATTACAACTTACGCACGCTTCTAGATTACTCGGTCCAACCTGCAACTGATTCCGTCGAATTCCTTTTTCCCCCTCGAAGAAGGAAGGATGTAAGCTTCTCGAACGCTGGCAAGCTTTCAACCACGACGCTCGTTCCAGCTGGAAGCATTTTCAATCAGCATTGAATTTAAGGTGCCTATCTTATCAGAGCGTGCTGCAATGTCAAAAACGGCCCTTTCTGCACTAAGGGCACCTAGAACTGGATCAAAACCAATGCGGATCCACTGTAGAGCAGTGCGTTCAGCTCAGGGCTAGCTTCATATGGTAATCAGTCGTACTGATGTCTCTCGACCCGTTAACTTCCTCCACCCTGCCCTCACGATGCCAAACGCTGCAAATCCAGCCTCTAAACATTGAAGCCTCACCTCCCTACACGAGCGGGGCTTTTGCCCATGAGGCTTAAGTACACTATATCATGTCCCAGCCTGTTTGCTTAAGGTCCGAATTGTAGGTGCCCACGTCGCACTCGCCAGACTCCAGGTAGTAGAGCACGCCCTGCGCGGTCGTAGTTGAGACGTATGTTCTGCTATACTTCTGGGTGAAGTAAAAACAGCAAAGATATTCCTTACGGTTTTGTGACCGGTGTACATGTTAATGTGCAAATACTGCTTATGCACCTTCAACTTCACTCAGCAATTTACCTTCGGCTGTCTTAAAATATATTCTGGGGCATACGCTTCAGGCTCAAGATTGCAGCGGGACTACCCGAGGAACACCCCCCGAATCATAGCTTGTTCTGATGCAGGGAACATCACGTGGTTGAGTTACCGGCTCACCCCAACCCCTAAACCCCAAAACCCTCATGCCCCCACTTTCAAGCCCACAACCCTGAAGACCTGAAGACCCAAAAGTCCACCCGGGCCCCTAAACCCTGAAACCTTCAAGCCCTGGCCCAACCACCGGAGCTACATCCTTAAAAGCCTAGGGAACCTAAACGGTAACCGAAAAGTCCCATGCTCCCCCATTACATAAAAAAAGCCGGAACCCTAAGCACGTCCACCCCACACTTCAAAAGAGCTCCAACCCCAAAGCCCCCAAGCCACAAAACACCCTCAACAAACCCTAAACCCGCAACCCCAAACCCTAAATCTAGACCCCTAAACCCTGAACCTCCAACCCCCAACCCTAAACCCTAAACCCCAGACCCTAAACCCTAAACCCTAAAACCCTAAAGCCCTTTGAAGGAGCCCTAAACCCTCAACCCTCCGTAGGACTCAAATCCGAGAGCCTCGCCTTGCCGTTGGGCTTGCCATGGATGTCTAGCGTGCCTCAAACGGTCTAGAGATGTTGTTTTTGTTGAGCTCCTGATTATGTCTCCCCAACCTGCGCTGGTCTAGAGATGTGTAGAGTACTTTGAAAATTTAAGGTGCATTGCTGAACCGAAGGGGTCGAGAAGTCTCCGGTCAGTCACTGAGCAGAGTGCCGGCGTAAAGGTTCCCACCGGTGCAACCTCAGAAGGATTCGCTCGGGCTTGAATCGGCTGCAGGGGGTTTAGGGTTTGGGGTTCAGGGTTAAGGGTGTAGGGGCTTGGGGCTTTTAATAACTACCTGTAGCTCCGGCTACCCTCGACTTTGAGGGCTATTATAACCTATAACTACGGATCTAGCCTCTAATTTAAGGCTCATAATGTAATTACTGTTGTGGAGCTACACCACAGCTAGGGTTAAGAGCTTATGGCTGAAGGGTTTTGGCTTCTTAGGCGGCTTTAGGGTTTGGCTTTTTGAGATCTACTGGGCTCTAGAACGGAAGGGTTTCGTTGATGGCTTTGCGCTTGGCGGCTTGGGGGGTTTTTAAAAGGAAACCGATCTTTGTAGGTGTTACTAGTAGGGACTTGTGTTTCCTGGTGGGCCCCCCCAAATAGTACTAATATTGGTAATTATTTAGCCCCCTATAGAAAGTGGATATTCGGGATGTAGGGTTGAGTCTTTGGGCATTTGGGGCTGTTTTGTGTCACAGCAGCCGCACCATGACAATCTGCAGAACCTTTGCCTTTCGGCTGTAGCTGTAGAATGGGACACACCCAGCGCGAAGCAAGTGTCGAAAGGTGACAGCAGCCAAGTCTTGCATGGTGACACAAGGGCTGTACAAGCCCACAAATGCCCGAGACGATGGGTAAGCACAGCAAAACACAATCACGGGGTGCTAACGTGTCAGACTACTTGTGGATAGGGCGTTGCAAGCTGTCTGTTCCAGGCATCTCAGCACGACTGCTTCCAAAGCTCCCGTCGTATATTCAGGAACACCTACAGAGGCCTGCATAATGTTATCAGGGGTCCGTACTACATTGTACTGCAATATACCCGCAAAACCCCATTCTAATATTAAGGCCAGCCTATATGACAAGTACCCACAAAACCTATCGAGCTGGCCCGGCACGGCCAAGGAAAACTGCCAGCACCCTCTCGGGCAGCACGACATTCGTCAGCGCCAGAAGACTTTCCTCGATCGGAAATGGCCAGGGTTTAGGGTATAAGAGTGGGTTTAGGGCCTTAGGGGTTTGGGGACTGTTCATCTCTGCGAGCACCTGAAAGTCAGTTAAAACTGGATCAAATACCGCTGGGTCATATCTCTGGAGAAAAACTGCCATGCACACACTTGCTTTGAACCGGTCCGAGATTAGAATAGAACACGCTGACAGCAAGGCAGCAACGACCCCAAGCCTGAAATCCCTGAAGCCCTAACCGCTAGGCCAAGGCTCATGAGCGCCGCGCTCGCACGCTGCCGCCAGCGTGTGAAAGGTGGTGAGGTCGCCCGCGGTCCTGAAGCTGCTTACAGGGCTTATTGGGCTTAGGGTTTCGGGTTTATTGGGCCAGGGTCTATATGGTTTCAGAGTTCAAAGAGTTGTTCGTATTTGGGGTGGCCTAAACCCCAAACCGCAGGGCTAAGGCCAATAGCTCTGCTTTTTGTATTATGGAGGCCTGAAGACCTCCCAATATCATGTCTGAGAGTTCCGTAAGATTCCTAGGAAGGTACAGTATGCCCCAACACCCTATTCTTACAATATGGCCCTTTTCTGAACCCTTTACAAGCCTTACGATAACCCTCCAAAGGAACCCTGACAGGAATCCTGTTTGAATGATTAAGGATAGTATCGGACGGACTCGAAACCCTTAACCCCAAACCCTGGCGTAATTAAATCCCAGACCCTGAACCCAAACCGTAAACCCCAACCAAAACCTGAACCCTGAGCTCCAAATCTTAAGCCCTAACTGGCGTTGGAGTCTCTTGGCAAACCAATTCATGAAAGTACTTCTCCCCAGATATCTACCTGGATTAAAGGGATTGCGAGCGGGTTCACGGGCAGCCCGAAAGCACCGGACCGGCCTCCATTGTTCCATGCGAGCAAAAAGCGTGAGAACCTCGAGACGCCCCGCGGTCGGCTCGCGGAGGATTTTTAGGGTTTAGAGGGTATTGGGGGTTTATGGTTCAGGGTAAGGTTTCAGAGATTGGCTTGCAAAAACAAGGGCGAAGTGGTGGTTACTCGTGAAAAAGGGAGTTTTGGTTCTGTCAGGCTTTGAAGGATTAGGATTTTGTAAAGTTCTAATTGGGTCTGTAAGTTTGCAGGGGCTTTGCTTAGGGTGATTGCAGTGTCGACATACGAGATGTGCTAGCCCAGACTGTTCATTGTCTTGATTGACAGTTGAAGCATGGAACTTCAAGCCTTCTGCAACTGAGTAGAATAACCTGCGGTTGGAGTTGATCTTTACTTACAGTAACTCTTTGTTGGTCTCTAGGACCCAGGTGCGCACCGGGGGTTCATACTGTCGTGAGAACGTCTAACACCGTCTGAAATAGCATCACCCTCATCCGTTCAAATCCGAGAACAAGCCCTCCCTACTTCGGAGAAATGCGCAGCAGACTAACTAGCCCAACCTACGGAAGACCCGCTGGGTATCGAGGGTATGACCTGACACTTGCCATTGCTTTCAACACACAAAGGTTGGAGATCTCTGAACTCATCTCTCGGCGAAAGACTTCGTTCTTGCTTGCGTAACAAGTCTCTGGCTTGATCTGCAACAGGGTACTACAACACTCAATCTGGACAAGAGCCCTAACATGGCGCAAACACCCACTGATGTCGTCTCTCATGATAGCTACAGAGCGCCACCGAGCAGATTCGGAGACCTTCCCGAAGCAGCTTCGCAGGTTGAGTCCCCTTCAAGCCCTTCATGAGACCCCTCTTCCTCTGAGAATCTCAATTGATCCTAGGTACCTATATGGGGGAGGCTTACCCAAACCATAGTAAGAATTCCTTCTATTGGGGCCATTCTTTCTACTATATAATTAGGTAGCTAGAGCCCTTTAAGAATGCTAATCCGAACAACGTCAGACCTCAACTTTGCAGAAAAGAAACCCATAGGAACCCTAAGCGTCAGAGCCTCGGATGCGACAAGGCACTGACATCCAGGTACCCGCTGCGCAAAGCGCTCGCAAAGCTCCGTTGCCTTCTAGGCTTTTTTTGTTTAGCCTCCTGGGGACCTGCAGGGGTGTTCGGCCGGGTTCAGGATGCAAGGCCAGGGACTTTGCGATCTGGTTTTTAGCTCTGGGGGCTTGGAAGGCCAGAGGTTGAATGTTAGGGGCTCGGGGGGTTCAGTTGTCAGGCCTGTAAGGTTTCAGGAATACGTGCTTCGGAAACAACGCCTACAAGGCAAATAGCAAACCCTGAACGCAGTGCATGTCCTGTTAAGCCGGCGACATACGCATCAAACTCCACAAGCTGCTGTCTCCCTAAGTCACACACCCGACCTTGCCCTGCCTGTACTGCTACCCTTTGATACCCTGCATGAAAAACGCTCATGCCGCCCAGGCACACGTCACCGTGTTGGGGCTCAGAGACATTGTCGGCCTGAGTCTAAGTTGGTGCTGCCAGTGCCACGAAGCTAGGACCTAATGAATCACGATCTACAAATAGTAGTAGTAGTAGTAGTAGCAGAAGAAAAAGTAGTAGTAGTAGTAGTAGCAGGAGTAGTAGTAGTAGTAGCAGCAGTAGTCGTAGTAGTAGTAGTAGTAGTGGTAGTGGTAGTGGTAGTGGTAGTAGTAGTATTAGTAGTAGTAGTAGTAGTAATAATAGTAGTAGTAGCGGTGGTAGTAGTAGTAGCAGTCGTAGTGGTAGTAGTCGTCGTAGTAGTAGTAGCAGTAGCGGTAGTAGGAGGCATGAACATGACCCAGCAGCATGGTGTTGAGAAGGTGCAACGCCGGACGCCAGCGACGTCGCTTCTCCTCGGAAGTATGAGACGAACCCAAATTGCATCACCAAGGCCTGTCAGGGTGACAAACCTGCCAACGGTCAACCCTAAACCCCAATTCTAAGCCCAATAAACGAATTCAAAAGCCGATGCACACTCCTGAAGCTCTCATCGCAAAACACGAAACTGCTACGCAACTAACGGTACCAGTCTTTGAGTTATTACGAGACACGCACAGGAATAACAACGTGGCAGGCCTCCCAGTGTCGGGCTTGGAAGACATGCCGTGCAAATCTCAACAACTCCCAACACAGCAATCCAAATCATAAGCCATCAACCCTCTACACCCCGCGCACCCTAAATCTCAAATCCTGGCAAAGCATTCAAGCCGGAAGCCTCGACAGCGACAGCAATATAGTTGGAACGCCATTAACTGGATACGATTACCCGAAGGGTCCATGCACACACACAGTATGTGCTGTGGCCTTAAAAAATATGTCCTTATAGGTACCCTAGAGCATGTCAACATATACCATATAGGTAAAAAATACTTAGGGCCGAGGTGATTTTCGAACATCCCAGCATTGATCATTCTGAAGCCATGCTCCAACTTTCTGGAAACAAGACCCCAAAGCGGCTTACAGATATAGTACTGGGCAGGTTACCTCAGAAACCCCATCATATAACGACCGATATTACACAGAGTCAGATACCCAGTATGCATTTGACACGCTCTGAACATAGCTATTATAATGGGCATGGTACTACGTGCCATGATCCCTGAGCCCTAGATGCTCTGAATATGTCTCAGGCTCCGCGGCGCTGATCGTGCTGCCGAAACTTACGACATCTGGAAGTTGCTGGGCCTTGGGCAAAGCTTCAATATAGCAGCCTGGGGATTCTGAGGGAATATTCATACTAATTGGAATAGGGTTCTTTTAAGGCCAAGTGTTCTATGATATAGAGACCTGAATAACTAGAATAGGGCTCCGAGGGTATGTTTGACCATAAAATATACTGGACCCTGCTTCAGAGACCTCGTCCGTCTTTGTTTCATGATTTGGTGTTTAAGAGCAGGATGCAGGTACCACACCAGCCGCAACCTGTCTGGGTTGTAGGTCACTGTGTTGTGTGTATCAGGAGCTAAAGTCGCCAACTAAGGCACGCTAATGTAGACCGGCAAGAGTAGGATCAATTATCATGTTGGGCTTTGCTCTCACAACCCAAGCAAGCAATGCAATCCTGCTTTCGGGACTAAGCCTATAAATGGTATCTAGCCTGAAGCCTGAGTTTACGTGGCCATAGTTCATAAATGCTAAAATTTTCTCCCTCTAGTCCTTTAAGAAGGTTCCTTTAAACGACGACTTCCAGATTTTCGGGTTCCGGACTCGCAGTTGCGCTGCTCGCATAAGGATTTAAGGTTCCTTGCTTCGAGTTGATATGGGAGCCTGTGAGTTGTACCCAAAGAGCCCAATACCCCTTAATTAAGGAATATGGCTTAAATTATATAGGGGTTCATATTATTATACAAATACGAACCCAGAGAGCCCAATAGCCCTTAATTAAGGAATATAGCTCAAATCATAATATGAACCCCTGTATAATTTAAGCCATATTCCTTAATTAAGGGGATTAAGGGCTCTCTGGGTACTATCTGGTTCAGTGTCATGTAGTATAGTGTAGCATCGTGTAGCGCACCGTAGCGCGGCGTGTCTGTTGTCCGCTCTTTCGTCCGTGCTTGTCATGCAGTCTGCAGTTTCTTGGGGTGTAGTCTCGGGGTTTCAGGGTTGCCTACACCTAAACCCTAAACCCTAAACCGATATTGTTGAGGTAGCCATTTAGGCTTCTACATGTGGCTAGTGCTCATGGTACAACATTTTCGAGTTCAGAGGACCCCGCAAACTGGGCGCGCTTGTCGAGATCCCTCGGACCCTTCTTAAGGTTTAGTGTTTAGGGTGTATGGCTTAGGACTAAGATACCCAAATACCAGCTATGAAGGAAAGCGCAGGGCTGTAAACTGTTGGGCTTGGGAATCTCGGGATAGGTGGTCGCACTGAGTACTACGGTTTATGATATAAATCCTGCATAGGGTTCAGGGTTTAGGGTCTAGGGTTTGATATACATCCTGCATACCATAATTCCCATAGCCTAGGGTCATTAAGGTGATGTAGGTTTTTGTCATCAACAGTAGGATCTTGTTTGCCAGCCTCAGTTAACCTAGCATAGTGTGGGTGCATCATTCTGTATCTACTGAGCTCTGGTGATCAATCCACATTCGGGTGATTCGTGCTAAAGTCCTTAGGAAGATCCCAGTCTAACCCTCAAGTCCTGAGGCATACACGTCAGGACGCACCGACCCCCGGCATGTAGCGGCTCCAGGGTTCAGGGGTCGTTCTCAGGATTAATCTGGATGCTAGATTGTGGTTCCGAACTTAGGGAAAGTGACCTTGGCCATCCTGTCCAGCAAGTAGATGGCCATCTCCCACTGGCCTCCCTTCTCCTGGGTTGTGCCACTCTTGGTGATGGCTCGGGTTTCTTCACGGATTCCGTTTGAGGGGTTCCATAACGGGTGCAACGGGTACAAAAGCGGGCCTTCGGTCACACTTACAGAATAATTGAAACACCAAGTTACTCTTAGGACCGGGTTAGAAGCACCCTGTTGCTCAGAAGTTTCAGTGAAACCGACTTTGTAAACGTAAGACCATACCCTAAACCCCTAACGAACTTACGATAAACCCTATTGAAGCCCTATACAACCCTTCAACGACCGACCTACTTCCTAGAGGTTCAGCAAGGAGGAGTAAAAGCAGAGCTGCAAATTCATTGCAACTACCGCCTTACTAAGTCCCCTGTTCCTCTAAGTCATCCCCTGATCGCTTGAGTATCAGGCTCCCGGCTGTTAGGTGTTTAGGGTTTGAGGGTTTAGGGGTTTCTGGTTTGGGGCAAGCCTTCGGGCTGAAATAAGCGAACAAACTTCTGCACATATTGAAACGCCTTAGCGATTGAAACGGGGCGTTGTGGCATGCTCTAGTACAGCCATATTAAGGAACCCTCAGGAATAGTATTGTCCTTTAATCAGCCCCTACATTACGAGGGGCTGAGCATTAGTTGCCTGGTAAGCTGTATTGTTTAAGCCCCTGCACATACTCATAACATACGAAGTCGATGCGAAGACACATAGAGCTTCTTGTTGCAAACTGTGGCTTCGTTCATGGCTTCTGAACCCTGCACGGCCCTGCACATATATTATGTAGAACTCCCTGGTAGCCGCTGGGCAGGCGGAAGGGGAGAGGATGAGTTCCGAACTTCGAGAGTTCGGTCTCATCGAGATGTTGATGGAAAGCGATGTTAAGTGTGGGGTTGCAGGTTCTGCTACTGCTTCTGCCACTGCCTAGGATGCCCAGTAACCTAGGAATAAAAAGGGCTCCCTTTGGTAACTTTATAATATACGGAACCTAGGACTATAAAAAGTGAAAAAGGGCCCACTGGGAGGCCTAGCTGCTGCTGCTCCTGCTACTACTACGACGACGACTACTACTGCTGCTTCTCGTCCTAATCCCGCTGCTGCTGCAAAAGAAAAGTTCTGGATTCTAGTTGTAACTTGGTGCTGCGGCTGTCGACACTAGCAGCCCCAAAACCCGAGCCCTATGAATCAACCCTAGAGCCTCTAAATCCGAAGCAGATATGCTCAGCCCGAGAACCCAACCGCCGAAGGCTAGACCAACCCCCGTTGTCGATTGCAGCTTCGCTACGCAGGCGCTCATTGCGGTGTTGAAGGTCACAACCTGAAAAGACGCCGTGGCGTGGCTTGAGGTCTAGGGTGTACATTAATCTCCAAGAAGCCACCTTTTTCGTAGCGTCCCAAAAAAATCATACTAGCGTTCTTATAAGAAGCTACAAAAAAGCGGTTTAAGGTCGGGTTTGGTTGAATTACTGGTCTGCGGGACCTGCAAGTTCGGCGCCTGCGGCTAAACAAAGCAAGCTGCATCGGGCCCGAAGTCGCGGGCCACGGACAGCAGGCACAGCGCATGCTCCCACCCACCCACCTGCACAAGTCTTGACGGAGTTGGGCCAGTTTAGGGTTTAGGGACACCGGAGCTTTCAGTGAGTCTAGGGTTGAACTAGGGACATCAGAGTACTCGACGAGTTTAGGGTTTAGGCACAAGAGCATTCAGGGAGTTTGGGGTTTAGTGTTTCGGGCTTTCTGGGTGGAGTCGTCTTCTCAGGGCTGTCTTCAAGGCTAAGAGTTTTTGGGTTCTACTTGAAGGATCGTCGAGTCGCAGAGTTGATGCTGCAGGTGAGTAAAGATGCAGATACAGCTACCTTGCTTGTAACCCTAGATAGGAATGGAGTCCCAAAGGCATCTAAGTAGGGTCGAGGATCCAGGCAAGCAAAGCAATCGGGGCTTCCGGCGCCATTGATTTTGCTTCGGGATGCGGAAGATTCTGTCAGGATATAAAAGAGTCGTCGGGTCTTTTTGTGTCTTTGCTCAAGGCTTTGTGGTTTCGGGATGCTTTGGAAGGTGCATCAGAACGGGGATTTGGGCTGGGGCCCGCAACTGTAAGCCTTACAAATGCCGCAGACCCTGCCCACTCTATTGCACTGGGAACGTATGAGCCTGCGTCAAATGGTTTAGGCCCTAAACAATGGAGTGCTGAGCCTTAACAAACACAGCTTGTTGTACATATTCACACATACAGCTTCTGCCTTTTCCACCGCACCGAGGAGGGCGTTGAAGGTGATGACCTTTCTCTCGACAGCTCGACGCTACTGGAACTCTCCCTAGTCGTAACCGCCCTACTAAGCACATCTAGCAGCTAGCAATAAAGCCTGAACCATCATCAAAACCGACTGTGGCCCCAAGCCAAGCCACGTCTCGCAGCCCGTTTGGTATGCGCCAGAAAACTTCCTCAGTGGCCGAAGGACCTAGTTTAGGGGCCTGAGTAATTAGAATAGGATTTTGGGGGTATAGTATACTATAACTGTAATAAGGAACCCCAAAAAAACACGATTGTTGATTGATAGCAGTTGGTAATAGTTCAGGTTCCTATACTAGAGACTAGGAGAGGAGCTTAGGGCTTCTGGTGCCTGATCACGCACTAAGCCCTAGGGCTTACAGGGTTTAGGCGGAAACCTTCTTTTATGATGGAGGGCTGTGCAGCGTTAGGGTCCAGCGCTGACGGCCTTATTCGATGCATGTAGTGGCATGTAGGCTACAGAGGCCAAGGACTGTAAGGCTGCAAGTCTTCAACGCTCAGGGCTCAAGCGTACCTGATCCCACAAACTACGCACATGAGAATCTATTTGCCCGTTGTTGAAGACGATAAAGAGCGTAGGCGCTGAGTACCCAGCCCAAAATAAGTTGACCTTTTGAATTATGGTGGACGATCTAAAACCCCAAAAGGGTAGAGGTTACCTACTCAACTACTGAAGGGATCCTCGAGTCACTGAGAGGTCCTGACAAAGCCTACACGACTAAAACCTCCCCTACGTAACTCTTGGAAGAACCCGGGATCCGCGATTTCTGCCCAGGGAGCCTCACGTAATTAGCCGGTATTGAGGTATTGGCATCAGAAATAGAGGATTTCTCTACAAGTTGAGAATCCTCGCATTAGGGGCATAGGCTCTCTGGAATGCTTCTAAGGCAACCTCCAACTGCCGATGGACATGATCCCCACCCCGCTGACTGGGCGGACGGCCCTCAGAAGCAAAGGTTACCTGAACTGTGCTACATAGCACGAGGGTTTGCGATCTATAGGGTTGTATCTGTCCACGCGTATTACAGGAACGTTTATAATGTTGAGTGACCTGATGAGATTTCCATGTCTGATCTGCCAACATGCTTCGAGCCTGTGAGTCGTAAGACTCTCCTCTGTCAAAAGCACTGCTTTAGGGTTGAGGGCTTAATGCTGTGTAATCAGAAGCGAGCGACCAGGGCAGCTTCCCACGCCGCGGCGTTGCCGCAAGCCGTGATGGCCGTGTTGAAACCTTGCAGCGCGTCACCAGGAAACGGATCCCTTTGGGATTTCAGGCTCTCGGTCTTATATGGCCTTAGGATGGTGCGGGCTCCAGGTGATTTTGGGTAGTGCGACGGGTAAGGGACGGTTTGATCTATTTTATTTTTTGGGGCTATGGTGTGTAGAAGTTCGGGCATAAGGTTAACGGCTCAGCATGTAGCATATAGTATATATACAGAGAGAGAGAGAGAGAAATGAAAATAAAGAGGTGCTGATACAGCCTTCCGCAATGTTAGGGCACTTGTTAGGGGGTCTTGTGGTGTTGAAGTTTATAAAATAGTCATGTTTACCTGGAATTTCCTGAAACCTAACCCCCTCAACAAATGGCAGCTGTTCATATAAGGTCGGTTCTACTTCGACTAAGCTCTCCTGATTGTGCAGTGTATTTCCGATTGCCCCCCTTTAAATTAAAAGGACCCGTCGAGCCATAATAAACCCCTCATATCAACATCCCACCAAAACATCTGCACATTCCTGAGACACGTTAAAGCAACGCCTTAAACAACCCTATACAGCCCCCATAACATCCTGATAGACCCGATTACAGTCCCTATCATCTCTTTAGAACCTCCACACCCCTGAAGTCTATATCCTCAGCTTTTTAACCCTAAGCCCCTATAAGCCCTAACCCCTAAACATCCCTCAAAACCGTATCCTCAATTTCTAAACCCTATAAGCCTCTAAACCCTAAACCCTAAACGCCCCCCCTGTAAAAACCCTCTTACCAGATCCAAGAAGCTCGTTGCATCGGGAAGTGCCAGGCTTCGAAGTAACTCAAGCATCTCCAATACTTGCTGCCAGCTGCCTTCCATTTTAGGCTTTCGGGTTTAAGCTTTCGGACGTTTTGGAGGGTTTAAAGTTTAGGGTTTAGGCCAGCTGACTTCCATTTTAGGGTTTTGGGTAAGAAGGGGTTCGGATTTTGGGGTTTAGGGTTCCAAATGCGCACTAATTTGGGATTAAGGAAGGGGTTGGGATTTTTACAGGCTTTCGGTTGAAGGGCTTAGTCATGAAATTGAGGTCCAGGTTTCGGCTTTTAGGGTTCTGTGGCTGCCAGCTGCGTCGTCCGGATCCGATGAATGTGGCTTACAGTCTCAGGGCATTTATAATATAGGGATGCAGGGCTTTAGGATGTGGGTTTACTGATCGTGCGTTCTCAGAGACTCTATTACTCGCTGAAGGATGCCCCGTGGTGCACAGAGTTTGTAGGTTTCAATCTCTTGACTTTGAGTACGTACCCCTCGGTTTCTAGGGTCTTGTGCCGGAAAGAAAGAAGTTGGCAAAAGGACGTATAGGATAGGATCGGAGCTGAGAGATTTCAGTATCCCTTGGCCTCAATCTGGGATTCCTTACTTGCGGCCCCTGGGAATGGGCTACTGAAGGGCCAAGGGTTGACCAAGGACCTAAACGCGCGTGCACCACTGGATACCCAACTTGATGCATGGGTGAGTGCTCGGAGATACAGCTGCGTTAGGGCTCATGTTCGGGCTGCTATACTGGCTATGCTTCAATCAGCTAGCGGTATGAACCGTTGCAGCAGAGGTTGAACTTCTGCGAAGGGCTCAGGGTTGAGGAGACTACGGCGGGCTGCGGCTACTGGGGGAGTAGTGGCGTAGAAGTTGCCCGCCCCGATGACGCACGACTCAGACACATGCAGCCGGGAGTGTTCAACAGTTGCAGCAAGTGTATCTACAAGAAGCATTCTGCTGTTACCGCTTAACTGTTAAAGCTTCCATAGCTTCTCAGGTGCGTCACGGGTGCACCATCCAGCAAAAGCTACTATGTGCCATGCATGTTTCCTTCTAGATTGACCAAATCCTAAACCGGTTGGACTCAAAACCCCTTAATGCCTGCGCCATCGAATGCTTTCATCGCAGTATTGAAGCTCACCTCATCCGGCTGCAGCTGTGAGTCCTGTCCAATCAAAAAGATAACTTGAATGGTCATTTTCTAAGGGTCTAGGCCTGGGCCCTACCTCGGCTGCAAGTAGAGTTGTAAGTAGCGCAACAAGGGTTGTCCTACTTTAGCTGCCCTTACGACCGACTTAGGAAGTCATCCTGCAAGCCTGACTACGACCGGCATCTTTCAATGCCAGTATGGATTAAACACTACAGAAGGGGTTTTGTTCGGTGTTTGAGTTCCCTGGACCTACAGATCAATCCGCTAAGCCGCATCATGTAGCAAAAAGTAAGGGATGTGGGCCAGGGTTGAGGTACAGGGCTTTGTGTAGGGTTTTGCGGCATACGGTTTAGCGGCTTTGCCGTTGGGAGCACCCCACCAAGCCATGTGTCTCCCTGACACGATGCTGCACAGACGCGGAATGTAGGGGTGCATATGTTTCAACCGAAGGGTCGATGTGCCAACATGGGTGGTTGCCAAAATTAGGGTCTCGTTTTGGGTACCCTAAATAATAGGTGCCGTACTATATTAGGGACCCAAAAAGGGACCATAATTTTGACAACCAACCATATAGGTCTTACAAGGGGTTTCAGTATATAGGTACGTGGAGGGTCGGTCCAAGTAAAGACCATGTGGAACGAACACCCGAGACACACTGGCGTGGGCTTGACGTGCCTGCATTGCATCCAGCAGATGAAGTGTCCACGGCCATTGCCTGCGCAGGGACAGGAATCATTGCAAAGCAAAAGCCATGAACATTCTTTTGCTATGTGTGTCATACTCCTATCAACTTCTCGGAACCGCTTGTCTCAACGCACAGTGCTACAACTATCTGCTGCCTCAAAAAGAAGCCAGTACATTTTATGCAACCTTATACCTTCGCCCTTTTATTGGGGGACCCCCCCATCCAATAACAAGTCACAACAGCGTTTATATTGTTAGGGGGTGGTGTTATCTCTACTATCACATTGGGGACGACCTTGCTGCTGCTCTTGCTCCAGCTACTCTTGCTCCAGCTCCCACTGCAGCTCTTGCCCCTGCTCTTGCTCCTGCTCCTGCCGGGATTCTTCCTCTTGCTCTTCTTCCTGCTTTTGCTCTTGCTCCTTCTCTTGCTGTGGCAGCTTTTACACTAGTCACTAGTCTTACACCTCCCTAATTCAAAGCAGGTTTTAACAGGCGGGGATGATTTCAGGCCGTGCTCAATACATGGAGGAAGTCTTTGATGAATGTTGATGTCACAGTCAGGATCGTGAAGCCATGAAAGGCGGCACAGCTGAGGCCCTGCACTCTCAAGCCTTTGGTGGAACTCACAGTCCCCGACACTCTACGAATCGCCACCCCGCACCAACAAGTACACAAAAGCAGAAACACACACACACACACCCGCGCGCGCGCAAACACAAAACCAACAACACACCAAAATTGAACCCTTAACCCTGAATCAAGGTTTCAGTGCTGTGGTTGATGACAGCCCCATGGGTCACCAGGTCCTCAGCATCACCATACACTCATTCGAAACCCCGTGCGGCTTAAACAGCTCAAATAGGGCAACTAGGTGCTGTTTACAGCCTGTAGCCTGTAGATCCCGAGGTATAGAAGTTGATTACTTGCATAATTGGATTCTTCGAGATAGCAGCACTGAACATATTGGGGAACACAGTTTCCCCCACCATGTTTAGTGTAATTGGGGTCTTAAAGGGAAAGCCTAAGCCCTAAACCCCGGGTTCACTTCCTGCCTCGCACGTGCACAAGCACTGATGGCGGCGTTGAAACTCACCAAGCCGACCCGGTGCCTCGCAGATAAGGGCTTGTATGAGGGATTTTGTAAAGATTTGTTGTGGCTTTAACGGAAATTTGTATAAGGGTCTTATGACCGCCATATTGGCTTTCTTCGGTTTAAAAACGTTGTACAAGGTTATGCGGGCTGTAGAAGTTTTACATGTTTTCACGGGTTCTATACAAGTTGTACACATAGGGTGTGGCTTCTAGAGAGGATTGAGAACGGCTGAAGTCAGAATAAAGTACATCCGGAATCTTGTCTCTCTTCTGGCGCTTATAACTTATAACTGTTGAGAATGCTGGGCCACCCCCCCTTTTCAGACCCTGAGTACGCAGCAGCTCCAGGAATTCCCGGGCTTAAAATTGTACAGCATTACATCGCACCAATCCAAGAAATGTAAGTTTTGGTATTCGCTGGGCTCGAAGGGCCCTCATAACTGTGGCCATCGCCTCATTGCAGTATACGCAATGACACATATGGGAGGAATGGGAGGTTCCCGAAAATTAAAGATCCAACCTGTGAGACGCTGATAAGGTTGCACGACTTAGGATTTCTGTTCGGGATCTCGACGATGTGAAGTTTCTGGGCTCACCCTCTTCATGGACAGACACACCGGGAAAGCCCGGAAGTTTTGTATGTTTCAACTGGATACCAAGAAACAACATGACAACATCAAGCATGAAGCGCCTTGCTACTTGTCAGTTGGTGCATAAACATGGATAAGAGGATGACGATGCGGAAGCGTCGAAATACAGCAGACGGTCATATAACAGTCATACAAACGCCTATCCAAATTGATGTATCCATTTCTTCATCTCTCTCTATCTGTCTGTCTATCTGTCCATCTATCTGTCTATCTGTCTAACTGTCTATCTATCTATCTATCTATCTTCGGGCTTGTCTATACATTTGTCATCTGTCCATATGTCTATCCATAAATCGACCTATCTATCTATGAATCTATCTGCCTACCTGCCTAACTGCTTACCCATCCATCTATCCATCTATCCACCTGTTCATCTCTCTGTCGATCCGTCCGCCTACCTACTTAATAAACTCGTTCATCATATTTACCCAACACTTAACTTGCTGGTTCATGTGCCATTGTAATTGTGGAGTTTGAGGTACATATCCAGACATGCTGAGCCTGTTACACAGATTTGCTGCAATCCTTGCCTGCCTGGTGTCCGGAAGGGCAGCGAGCAGTGCCAATGCCGGCTGCCAAGCAAATGCTGCAGCGCAGGCAGCAAGTGCCTGCAAGCTAAAATAAAAGTTCTTGGCCCCACCCTACATTGACATGTGGCCTCAAATCGAGCTTCTGCTCAGGCTTTATGCCATGCAAGTGAAGAGGAGGTGAATTTGCCAAGGGCCAAGACCCGTAAGCTTAAATCGCAGTGTAATCCAGTGCCCCTGGAGGATGTGCAGCGAAGAGGTCAATCATACGGCTTTTTAAGCACCCATTTTCCCTCGGCAATAATACGGTTTAATATTTAGGTCATGCAAAAATACAAGCAATTTTGGAAAGTCTTTCACCGGACATGCGGCGCATTGCTCCGTTCACAGGGTGTTGGACTGTCTGGGACCTATCAGGGTTGCTCGCGTTGAAGGCCGGGAGACAAAATGAGCTTAAATCCCTAATTAAGGTTTGAGATTCAAGGGTTTAGGGTTTAGGGTCGCCCAAACCCTCAAACTTGAATTGGTACTAAACCCTCATGAAAGCCTGAGCGAACAGTTCCTGCCGCATCCGGTGTTTGCACCCCGTAACATAACGGGCCTGACAAACACTAGACTGTCTAGTATAGTTGCATAAGGACTAATTATCATGGATCCCGTCCGACAAGGGCAACGTCTCAGCGCGAATTCGAAAGTCCAGCCCTGCGTCAAAGATCGAAATTCCTTTAAACTCCTTTGGCAGGGACCACGATACGCATGATCCCTCAGATTAGACATATAACATACCCCCAACCCAACCCAACCCAAAAATCTCCCTAATAGTCCCAAACACATAATGAACCCTTGAAGGGTTTAAGTTTCAAAAGACATCATCTAAGGACTCGTAGCATAAGGGAATAGGGCCCTTACTTCTGAGGGTTTGTTTGGTCCTTGAGGTATTAGTTCGCTTCGGCCCCGAGCTGCAGCGGTAAGAGTTTCTCACCGGCATTCCTGTTTCCCTTCCTCTTAACCCCCTCCCCCAAACGACCCACTCCCCGTTATCGTGGCCACCCGAAACCCCGGCTCTGGTGGCGCAACGTGCTTAGAAGCCACCGACACAAGGCCGAGTTCAGGGTTTAAGGGTTTCGGGCTTAGGGTCTATGGACCTTCATGTTAAGACCTTCTTTGCGCAACCTCTACACAGAACTCATGAAACAAGCTTAGACATGTGATCTTGAACTTGAGGCAAGTTGCGTCGTCCTTCGTACTTACAGTTACTTACATGTCTTCCACGATCGCCCCGGCACCGAAATCTCACGGAGACTCTCTGATTAGCCAAAAAACCGCTCCTTTAGAGGGGAAAACCTTGGGATCACTGTCGAAGGCTGCGCAAAAGCCCGGAACCCAAGACCCTATAAGCCCTAAACCTTAAACCTTAAAACCCTCAACCGCAGAGCGCGAGGCCCGGGCGTTGTTGTGGCTCACCCCATCCAGCTGCACGAAACGCGAGGCGGCGCCTTCGGGAAATGTCGAGCTCTCGACGACAGTTACCCAGACGTTTTGGAGCCAGGGCTTGATGTATTTTAGGGTTTTGGGTGTAGGGGTGTATATTTCTATAACGGCTTCGAAGGGGTTTTAGAAGGTACCCGCAGGCGTTCCGGAATTCATACATCCAAACCCCCCAAACCCGAGGCCTCGTAGAAGGGCCAGAGACGTCTGCCACCCGCAGCTCTGCACGGCAATGTTGTAGCTGACAAGGCTTGGTTGCCTGTAACTTCGATCAAATTCGAGTTTACATGGGGCTCCTTTCCGGGACTCTATACTGGTTCGATACAGGGGCTACAGGGGTGTACACGGGCTCTAGAATGGCTTCCTGGGGTTAAGTGAATATATGGTAAGACATCATACTGCATCAAGTAATCTAGGAAGCTTTGTCTTTGCATCACGTCAAGACTACCAATCAACCCGTGAAGCCCCCCCATGGACATAGTCCCTCAAGGGTGATGGAGCACCTTGAAAAAGACCATAAATACAGCGATGCCAACATAGAACGCTACGCCGCTGCTTCACAATGCACCCTAAACTGCTAACTTGTAGGGTTTATAAACCCTTGACCCCAAAATTTTCAAAACCAAAAGTAATTGTAAAAGCCCCTCTGTTATAGAACCCTATCATAGATCCCTTATAGAACCCTTTAAAGGAACCCTCAAAGGAACTCTATTCTAATTCTTAAAGCCCCTGTACGGGTCGCCAGGGCTGGGGTTGCCCCAGCGGGCTTTTTGCGAGGAGCTGCGAGCGTTTTTTACTTAGAGGATCATGGGACTTAGTAAGTAGGGTTATAAGTACCTTAATTAGTTCGGGTTATAAGTAGGTATAACTTTAGATACCTTACTTATAACCCTACTTACAAAGTCCCATGATCCTCTAAGTAACCTAGGAAAAAAAAGGCATCCCTTTTTGGTATTGGGTAAGGTTATAAGGAACCTAGGACTATAAAAAGGGAAAATGGGCCCACCGGGAGGCCTAGTAATAAGGACCCCCCCCCCCAAAAAAAAAAAATAGTATATGCAATTATTAAGGCGCCTACATCACCATCTCTCCTCTAGCTTCCACTGGTTAGGGTTTAGGGGTTTAGGGCTTAGGGTCCCTTTTTTAGTTTAACAAACTTCGTATTTAAGATCCTCAAAGGTTACCCCCAAACAGGAACTACAAGGGAAGCTACAAGCCGGAGCGAGGGTCGAGAGTCGAAAACACTTCCAAAACCAACCCTAAACCCTAAACGCTAAACCCTAAACCCAGGAACCTGATTAAGAAACCTTGGGCCTTTATAAGGGTTCCTTTACAGGGTACTATAAGGGTACCATAAGGGTTTTGGGGGGTTTTGATATCGAAAGCTGAGTAAGAAACCTTGGGCCTGTATTAGGGTTCTTTATATGAATCTTTTTCGGGCTTCCTCTACGAGTTTGGTCGAGCTGCAACCGGTTGTGCTCCAGTTCGCTCAACACGAGCAGGCTGGAGACCCAATCATGTCCAAAACCGCTCAGCACCTTGGCTTTCAAACGATTTCTAGGGGGCCTTTTAGGGCTCAAGGTTATTATAGCCTTTCTAAGGGGCTTCATAGCTTGCCAATATTGTCCCCAAGTTGCTCTGCTTACAATTCAGCCTCGATCACGATGTAGGGCGTGCTGGGTTCGGGGTGTAGGAATGAGGCTTCAGGGCTTAGGGTTCGTATAGGAATTATAGGCTGCAGGGTGTAGGGTCCGCAGGTTAGGGTTCAGGCTGCTCGTCAACCAGGGCACCGCATTGTAGTTGGACACCTGCACTGAGTGTACTGCGGGTTCGAGATCTTGGATTTGCGGTGTAAGTTGGGGATTTCAAGCTGGGTTGAAAAAGCTTCAGGTGTAGGCTTTGACACAAAGGCCAGCGAAACACCACTGGCACGCCTAAGCAACAGCAGGTTCTGAGAAAAACACAAATGCAAGCGAGTAGTGACCTGTATTGAAGCAAAAACAAGTGGCAGCTACAAAAACAGTAGCAGAGAAGTTGGCACAGCGGTCGACGACTAAGTTATGCGGGATGATGAGCAAAGCTTGGCAGAGGTATTCAATTCACGAGACACACTTATATAATTCCCAATGACATCGGGAAACAAAACGTTTGCCATTCGGAAATACTAAACCGCAAAAGCCCAAACTGCCGGACGACCAAGTAAAGGAATGTACACAGAAAAATTACCGATTTAAATGCCAAGCTCACTGCAGCATCATGTGTGTGGGCAGTTTTGGGGGACCCAGCACTCTACCTTACAAAACGCGCACTAAACCTCCGTTGAACAAAGAGCCCTGTACCTGTTGCTGACGCATGATACTGTACATGATAACAAGAGTCCTAAGCACGAGCGTTATGCGCAGCCGCCTCCGGTGACAGCAATGGTAAATCTGCAAGCAGCTGCGAGGCCGCCCTAACAAGAAGGGCCAGGTTTTCTGGGGTGTGGCTCAGGTCTGCTGATTCCCGGTTCAAGTTTCTAGGCTTTAGTATCTAAGGGCTGTTAGAGTTTGAGATTTCAAGGCTTTCCAGTAGAAAAGCTAAGGGCCCTGTTTAGGATTTAGGGTCTTGGGGGCCTTAATAGGGCCCCCAAAATGCACATAAGCAAAAGTTAGGATAGGGATGTCCCATATACACCACCCTTACAATGAAGACCAATAAGGTAGGGATATCCCGGATCCCTATAAAATTCTGATGCTTATGTCCTTCGGGGGTCCCTAATTTAGGGCTTTCAGGATTTTGGGGCTGTACAGAGGAGTCAGAGGTCAGCTTGGGGTTTAGTTAGGGGTCATCGAAAAATGAAAAATGCGCAGGTCAGGCCAGGACTCTTGACTGGAGACTGCAAGGACATCGAAAGTGACCAGGGTTTGGGATGGGATGATGATGCGAATGACGAATAACATGACAGGGACTGCTGGTGACGATGATGGTGAAGATGACATGTCATCTTCGCCGTTGCTCTTACCTGAACGAAGGTAAACACTTTTATTGGGTAACATCTTAACCAGCGGCATCATGTTTAAGTGGAAAACTGTCAATCGCTTCCGGGTCATCGGCACCCTACAGTACTGGCTACAGACTCTTGATGCTTTGCATGAGTGATGGCTCGCCGAGATAGGTAGTTGCGCGCCCTCGGGAGGGGAGGGGCAGGGGTGGGCATACATTGGTACGTGCATTCAGACATACATACATACGTACATTACGTACATACATACATACATACATGCACATGCACATGCACATGCACACATACACATACACATTTTCATATACATATACATACACATACACATACACATATACATAAACATATACATATATGTACACATGTAAATACCATGTATATATGTCTGTTCGAAGATCACCAAAAACTAATGATGAGCGACAACATGATAAACAAACAAGTGACCAGGAGCCCTGAAGGAACTGTTGGTTCAACCCTGAATTACAAACAGGTCCTCGATAAGCTTGAAGTCCAAGTGGTTTTGGGCAGGAGCACAACATAAACAGTAGTCGGGAAGTCCTGAAGTGTAGGGGTATTCTTCTTTTGTGGAGCTCATAAAAACCATTGGAGTTTCAATGCGGTACTTGCACAACGCCCGAAACCCCAAACTACGCCTCCAGCTGTCTTCCTGGCTGCAGGCGCCGGCCGCCGCAGCCGCAATAGTGGCCGAGGGTCGCAGGTCTACCTTTGAATTTAGGTTCGCTTGAACCCGGAAACAGGCTAAGGGTGGCGTGGGGTGGGGTATGTGAGTCTTGTTGGGTTCAGGATTTCACGAGTTTAGGACACACACAGATGTACATACATTACATGGCATGCATGCATGCATACATACCTACCTACATCCATGCATACATGCATGCATACATGCATACGTACCTACCTATGTACATACATACATATATTCATACCTACACACGTGCATACGAACACACACATGCATAATAGCACAAACACACATGGGAGCAACACATGATCATAATAATACTTCGGCATGCACACAAGTGTGTGCATGTGTACACAGAAACATTTGGACATACGTACGTATATACACACGCATGTACATACATACACACACATACACACACATCCACACACACACATACATACATACATACGTACATACATACACACAGACATACAGACATACATACACCAACATGTATGTGTGCATACAAACTTATTAGTAGGAATTGAATATAAATGAGGTTACACACATATGCATCCAAATACAAATATATATATATATATATATATATATATGTATATAGACACTTGGCTGACTTTTGAACCCCTCCTAAAAGTTAAACCTGTAGCCTCCTTATTATAGTTCATATAGAAACCCAAAAATTTAAAGTCCCAAGAGCCAACCAGAAGAACGCCAAGTATATGCATGCGAAATTACCTACACAAAGACATACATACATACATGCATACATACATACATATGCACATGCACAGGCACATGCACGCACACATACCTATGAGTTTATATCTGTATAAGTGTACATATGCATATACTGTACACATACATATACACATACACATGCACATACGCATACGTGTGCACACAAATAACCAACCATACGTATATACATATACATATACTTCGACATCATACATGCATGCAAAGAGATATTATATATATATATATATATACCGATACATATACACACATATTCAAACCGTGCGTACATGTGTGCTTGTGTGTGTGTATTTGTGTGTATGTGTGTCTCTGTGTGTGTGTGCGCGTGTGTGTGTGTGCGTGTGTGTGTGTGTGTGTGCTCTTGTGTATGCATTTCCATGCGTGCATGCATGCATGCATGCATGCATGCATGCATGCATGCATGGATGCATGCAAGCAGACGGCAGGAATGGCTTGAGAACGTAGATGCTCATGCAGTTGACCGCCCGATCCGGAAAGCCTCGGAACCGGAACAGCCTCGAATGAAAAGTCGTTATACGCTATAAACACCACGAATGCAGTAGAGGCCTTACCACTAGCATAGAATACTCTTCCTCAAGGTTACCTAAAATAAGCAGTGAACGATAAACGCCTACATTACAATCCCCGGGAACACCCATAAACCCAAAATCGTAAACCCCACGCCTACCTCATCGAGCCGACAGAGCATTCGCAGGGCAACGGTCCATTCACCTGCCCGGAATTCGAGATTTCGAGCTCTCGGGCTCCACTTTAATGAAAACAAGGTTTTTAAAAGCCTCTGAAACCCGAAACCCTAGACCCTAACCCTAAAACCCAAACCCTGAGGGTTCGGCTTAGGGTATAGGTATAGGTGTTAGTGTATGTACTGTAAAGGCTCCGAGCTAATGAGGGGCTCTTGCAATGTTTCTGTCGGGGTTTTTAAGGTTTAAAGGAGAGGCCTCAGTGTGTTCGGACATTGCGGGATGCGGGACTGCTTGCTTTCAGTAGTAATCCGTCAAGAAAGTATATACCTGTTGGTTTTCAAACGGAACCCAGAAACAAACAAGTCAAACAATATAATACCAATGAACAACCCAGTTAAATTACGTGTTTGTGCTTTACTCTGTTGGGTGTAAAGTTGTCGGGTGCTGAAAAAGGGATGTTAACGACACCTAAAGCCTGCTTGTGCAGGTTTCCACACACTCTGCACTCTAATGTAGTTCCTTATATGAACCCTACTATTTTGGGGTTATAGCCCCAGGGTTTCTTAATCAGGTTCAACCCTAAACCCTGGCGCGAGATCCACATACCATGCTTAGCTGTAGCGAGTTGCCATGGCCAATTCCGAATATGATAAAATCCCGGAGAGCCCAATACCCCTTAATTAAGGAATATGGCTTAAATCATATAGGGCTTCATGTTATGATTTAAGCTATATTCCTTAATTAAGGGGTATTGGGCTCTCTGGGATTAGGGTTTAGGGGCTAAGGTAGCTTCAGGCGCCTTGACTCCATACCGAGGGCCAACACCCTCAATCACCCAACGTATGCGGCATCTATGACGTGAACAGCCACGGACCAGATACCCCAACTCCGGCACCAAGCCCTGAAGACTCTAAACCCCAACTCCCAACTCTGGAACTCTAGACCATCAACTCAGAAACTTACACCCCGAACGTCCGGATCGAACAACACCCAGCGGTGACTGAATTTGTAGATGTGACATGATCTTGCAGTGAGGTGGTGTCGCCGCCCCAACCAGGACTGCCCCAGGTCACCAAAGAACCGTCAGCACGGATCGCAGCAAAAGCCGCGTTGGTAGCTTGGATGTGCTGCACAGTCTGTAGCTGGTCCTGCACTTTACTACTGTCCCCGCCAAAGTCTCTAAGTCCCCACGTCACCACAGAACCATCGGCACAAATCGCGGCAAAAGCACCGCCAGAAGCTTGGATGTGCTGCACAGTCTGTAGCCGGCCCTGCGCTGTACTGCTGTTGCCACCAACATCAGCAAGGCCCCAGGTTACCACAGAACCGTCAGCACATATCGCGGCAAAAGCACCTGCAGAGGCTTGGATGCATTGCACAGTCCTCAGTCGGTCCTGCACTGTACTACTGTCACCACCAGCCTTATTAAGACCCCAGGTGATCACAGAACCATCAGCCCGGAGCGCAGCAAAAGCTGCGCCAGTAGCTTGAATTTGCTTCACGTTTTGCAGCTTGTCCTGCTCGTCTCTACTGTTACCACCATTGTTCGCATCTCCCCAAGTCACTACAGTGCCACCAGCACAGATCGCGGCAAAAGCGTACTTTGAAGCTTGAACCTGCTCTACGCTGCGCAGCTGCTCCTGCACATCACTGCTGTCACCGCCTTTGTCAGGCATTCCCCAGGTCACAACGGAACCATCACGACGGATTGCGGCGAAAGCTGTGTCATTAGCTTGGATGTGTTGCACATTCTGCAGCCGGTGCTGCACTTTGCTGCTATCCCCACCAAATTCCGCAAACCCCCAGGTCACCACAGAACCATCAGACAGGATCGCGGCAAAAGCTGTGCCAGTTGCTTGGATGTGCTGCACTTTCTGCAGCCGGTTCTGCACTTCGCTGCTGTCGCCGCCAGTAACAGCACCCCAGGTAACCACAGAACCATCGGCACGTATCGCAGCAAAAGCATCGTTTGAAGCCTGAATGTGCAGCACGTTCTGCAACCGTTCTTGCACAGCGCTGCTGTCGCCACCGTAGCTAGAATGGCCCCAGGTCACCACAGCACCATTAGTCCGGATCGCAGCAAAAGCTCCGGCAGAAGCCTGGACTTCACGAACGTCCTGCAACCAATCCTGTGCGGCACTGGTATTACCGCCACTTGCCGGATTCCCCCAAGTCACCACAGATCCATCTCCCAGGATCGCAGCACATGCAGCAGGACGTATTGGAGTACGCCTGGCAGCCGCGATTCGCACCTGCCCTACGTGCAGCATCAGCACATCACCGCTTTGCAAGCGTGCTCGTTTGACAGTCGCCGCTGTGTCCAGCAGGTCTCCGGAGGAAGTGAACAACCTGCCTCTGCCAACTCCCAGGGCGGACTGGGCACGTTGGCTGAGTTCGTGAACAGTCGTATCTGCGACTGCTTCCAGGGGCACTGACTTCCCACTAATCAGATGAACGTCGACTGAAACCGACATGATGCCCAGTCTGCTCTACATGCTAATATATAGAGGCCTTATATTGTTATAGGTTGGAATAGGGTTTTGGGGCTGGCAATTATAGAGGCCCCTATATTCAGCCAGTAGGAAACTCTCTGCGATGTTGTAAAATAAACCCTAAACCCCTAAACCCTAAATCCTATAAACCCTAAACCCTAACCTGAAACCCTAAACCCCTAATAAACAACGCCTCGCACAGCATTGAACACCGAATTTAATGACCTCTCTAAGGCATGCAGTACATCAACAAAACGTTCTGGTCAGTGGTTTCCGTTCCTGGGGCAGTCTCTACGTTTCGGGCCAGATAACGGTCTGCGGTGCCGAAACGGCAGCTTCAGAAAATGAAGGGCCTGCATTCAGACCCTGAACAGCTACTGGGCTAGTAGGATCTGAGGACCCCGAAAATTAGCTGCACCCTCAAACACCCTGTCCAGCGCAGCTATTGCAACCGAAGCACCAAAACCCTAGCCCTAAACCTCCCTTACTGACAGAACGCACGACAGCCCCACCCCCGGAGGATCAAGAAAGCAGAGCCCCTCATTTGGGACCCTGTCTGCTTTTAAAAGGCTACCTAGATTTAGAGGAAGTCCCTGGGAGGATCTCTTTTCTAGTTAGATCCCTTCAGCGGTCTGGGAGATACTGAAAGGGATCTTCAGTCTATAATATGATCATGATTGAGCCGGGTACAGAGCCCGACATCGAGGCTGGGGGTCTGCGCAGTTTATGGCATATTTCGCCCTTAATCTGCACCCCAAACCTCTTGTCTGCGTCCGGCCTGGAGGACAGGTCACAACGATGGCGCCAAAGGACAGGATCTCTGGCAAAATCCGGCTGGTCCTTTGGAGTTCTGTCTGTGCTGCTTGTTTCTCACGTTGAGGGTGTCTTTATAAGGTTTATGGTTCAGATGCTCGGGTTTTATGTTTTTGCAAGGATCGTGGAGGTTCAGAATCTTGGGATTGCGGGGTGGGATTTTGTGTGTAGTGTGTTCTCTGACTTAGAGTCTGTTATCGAGTGCCGGAAACAGGAACCCTTCAGGAGCCCTCCGGAGAGTAGGGTTTGGCTTTCATGCGTTTGGCTCCGGGCTTTGGCCAGATCTCGGGTGTGCCCCACCACTCACCCACCCACCCATGTACCCTTCTTGCAGGATCCGAAGTAGTAAGTCGAATCCAAGCAGAGTTCCAAGTCGGATGCCCCTACGCAGACCCCGGGCAGGATCTACCAAGTCTTCTTCTCGCCGACTTCCTGGGTCAAGGCCCCCTGATACTTCATGCAGTGGTTGAGTGAGTGTTTTATGATATAAGGGCCACTGCAATGATTGGTCAGGAGTTATAGTATAAGGGCTAATCTAAGGGTTGTTATAAGGGCTACTGTACTTAAGAGCTACTATAAAGGCAACTGACAAGTTGGATTTGGTCCAGTCTTATGGGCCGGTACTTCGAAACACTCAGGCACTATTGGCTATATAGAGTCTAGTCTTGTGTGCTATATGTTTTTTTGAAGTGCACTGGCCTTTCTTCGCAGATCCCACCCACCTCTATAGATTTTTTACGGACTGTAAACTTCAGGCTTTCAGGGGGTACCCAGACCTTTCAAAGTCCATTGCAAAAGAATATATTTTAAATCATATCAGGGTGCCTATTATCATTAAAGGGATATTCCTTAATCTATTCTTATTATCATTATTATTGTTGGCAAAATTGACGGGGTTGTGGAAGGTCTATGTCACTGCGCGTGCCGGAAACCTGTAACCACTGCGGACCATTCCTCCTTATTAAACCGGGAACCCTAAACCCTAAACCCCTAAACCCCTGAACCCTAAACCCCTGAACTTCTAAAGCCTAAACCCTAAACCCCTGAACCCTAAACCCCTGAACCCTAAACCCCTAAACTTCTGAAGCCTAAACCCTAAACTCCTGAACCCTAGACCCCTGAACCCTAAACCCTTGAACTTCTAAAGCCTAAATCCCCAAGCCCCTAAGCCCTAAACCCACAATCCCAGAGCCGAGTTGAACCCCCAATCGATGGGCACCCTTGTCGTAGTCTTACTTAGGGGATCAGGGGACTTAGTAAGTCGAGTAATTATAGGGGCCTTAATATGTAGAATAGGGTTTTGGGGGCCCTTTATACTATCATTATAATAAGGAACCCCCCAAACAGTATAGGTAATTATTTGAGCCCCTATATTAGGGTTCTAAGTAAGGTAACCACGGATGTATCTACTTATAGCGCTGGTTTAAGGTGCCAGTAGAACCCGACTTGCTAAGTCCCATGCTCCCTAAACCCTAAACCCCCTACAGAACCCATATGGATCCCCTGTAGAATCTATGAGGATCCTTTAAGGGCTCCTTTAAGGGTTCCTGTAAGGGTTCCTTTAAGGTTTCCTTTAAGGGCTCCTTTAACGGTTCCTGTAAGGGTTCCTTTAAGGGCTCCTTGAAAGGAGCCCATAAAGCCTAGGTACTTTACCAATTAAAGGCAATGGACTGCCGGGGACCGGGCGACAGAAGCGCGAGACTTCGATCCCAGCCCAGGCAAGGCAAAGCACTGTTGATGCCTGGTTCATGGGCTTAAGGTGGGCTTACGGTTTAGGGTTTAGGGCGTTTAGGGTTACATTTCTAAGGACTTATATATAAGGAACTCATAATACGTATCCCTGTTTATACGGTCCATGGGCTTAAGGTGGGCTTACGGTTTAGGGATACATATCTAAGGACTTATATAACGAAATCACAAGACGTATCCCTATTTATAGGGTCCGTGGGCTTAAGGTGGGTTTAGGGCTAAGGCCTTGGAGTTTAGGGTTGAGGGTTTTGGGGATGGCAAGAAGTTTAGAATTTTCGGTGATGGGCTCTTGGAGTTTTCGAAGGTTTTGGCGTTTGGGAATAGGCTTTGGAGTTAAACTTCTAAACCCTCTCAACCCTAAACCCCTAAACCCCTAAACTCTAAACCCTAAACCCTATAAGACCCTATAAGCCCTGAACCCCCTAAACTCTTTGGGCTCTGGGGCTGCTTTGTGTTTTGGGCTTAGGGCTCCGGGACAGCGTGTAGCTGCGTGCGCGGTCTCTGCTCCGGCGCTGGGCTCCTTGCAACTACGAGAAGAAGACAAAGAGGGAAACACGTAGGGGCCTGAATAATTACCCAGGGTTCCCTTTAAAGGGATCCTTCAAGTGATCTATAATAGGTTCTATAGTAGGGGCCTGAATCATCTGTCTGGTTCTTAGTAGGGAATGGGGGAATGAATTATGGAGACTATTATTGGGGAATTTATAGGGACTACTATAGGGATCCATTCCCCCATTTCCTACTAAGCACCCGGGAGTAGTTACCAATACTATGTTGGTGGTTCCTTAGTATAATTATGGTATATTATACACCAAAAGCCTATTGTAATTATTAAGTTCCACATAGTACCTATCCACGAAGTGTTTTAAGGCAAGACCCTGATAAAGCTGCCCAAGAAGCTGATCGAATCTGGCAGCCTCAGATATTTGGAGAGGAGGGGAATCGCTCGTTATGGGTTTCGTTCATGAAAGCTTACGCATCTTAGTTTGAGGGTTCCCTTGAGGTACAATGTGATTTCAGGTTCAAAACAAGCGAGCAAACAAACAAACCAACACACCCACACACAGACTCTTAGAATAAATTGTTCTAGTGGGACATAGCCCGCGAGGAGACAGCCTAAACCAGCAAACACAACGACATGGTAAAGCACCGGATTTCTTGCAGCTCTTACACCCTCAAGCGCAACAGGACGGTATCCGAAAAACCGCAGCGTTGAACAAGCATCGAACATGTATGATACTCAAATCCACCAGTGCCGCAACACCCACAACTAGACACACCCCTAAAACCCCCAAACTTGCAAAAGCCCTAAAAACTAGCCCACAGCCCTAAACCCCCTAACAAGAACCGCGAACCTATGATCCCCCTACACCTAAGCCGCCAAGGGCCGAACCTACCACTACCTAAATCGTTTTGAATGCTCTAAAGCTCTCCGTCCCTAAACAAAACCTCCTTAACAGAAAATCTAAGTATAACCCAATTTGTTTTTTTATCTATGATGACGGACATTTCCACAGTCTGCCAGCCCAATTTGGGTTCAGGGTGTAGTTTAGGGATCCAGACCAAACGCCAAACCCTAAAACAGAACCTCAGCAGATACAAAGCAAGGCGCAGGCTTTGGAGGTGCAGAACCGTCAGGAGCCGAACGACGTTTTGCCAGCGACTTTTCAGCCTCCAGTCTCCGGGTGTTGGGTCTTTAAGAACGGATTTAGGTTCAGGGTCCTTTCCCCTAAAACTCCGTATAGTTGCATAAGACCAAAATTATTATACTTCAGCCTTAAAGGGATTCGTACAAAGGTACGTCAGGGTCCAAAAACCTACTAAGTAGTTCCAGTACGTGGACCCTTGACATAAATGAGGATTCGGGATAAGTGTTTGCGGTTTGAGGATCTTGGGAGGTGGGAGGGTGGAGGGGAGCGGAGGGTACCCTAAAAACTTTGTCAAGGTTGTGACAGACTGAGATAGTCGTAGGAAGTGGAGGGATTCGGATGGCGGACATGTCAGGCAGAGGGACGTTCGCTGATGAGACGATTGTGGCTTAAGGTGCCTGATGCGCTAGGTGCAGGCTTCTCCAGAGACTCCAATATTCCTGAACGCAGAACCCAAACGAGCGCCGCTGGTTCATGCAATAGAACATCGGAAGGGCCCCGCTTCAAAACGGTGATCGAGGCTTCTGTGCTAGACCCTAGGTCGCCTTAGGACTTTGCACCGGGCACGCACCCCACACGACCTTGCAGAAGAGACCTCAAGACGTGACATAAAGGAACCCATCTGAAGCTTGCAACACAGAACCCTGGAACCCTGAACCCTGAACGTCCAGGAGCGAGGTTCACTACAGGATTTTGAGTCCAGATTCCAGCGATCTGGTTGAATCAGTTTAAGCCCCAGCCCTTCAACAAAAACAGGAAGACATGCAACCTACAGGCCCCAAATCCGTTTCGACAGGCTGCGCGTTCATCGCTGAGTTGTAGGTCACCAGGGATGGGGCCAAGCTTGCATGGACCATACCTGCGCAAGCTTAAGAGCTGAAGCGTAAGACGTTCGAAGACACTGGGAAAGAGGGCTTAGCTATCTAGGTTCTACAGTATAACTCTGTGATTCCAAGACGGTATGGTCGGCGACCTATAGCTCTATAGTAGAATCCAGAAAGTAGGAACATCAATATCCTCATGCCCTTAAGTTAAAGTATAGGGGATCCTAACACCAATCCTCCTAAACCCATGTTCCAACTTTCTGGGTTCACTGTACTATTAAAAGCCCAAAGCATTCGACTGAGCAGTCCGGGCTGCTTGCCCCTCTACTGCACTCTTGCTAAAGAATTCAGTTTCAGTCACCATAACAGTAATAAGGAAACCATAGTATTGCTAACAGTCCCCGTTCTGGTGACTTATTAAACTCCTATTGCATACGAACGACATGCCTAGTCCAAGATTTGGAGCCGCCCGGTTGCTTTATATAGGGTCTTAGTAATCTGGAACTGCGTGTTGTGCTATTTGGTAGCACAACTACAAGGGAACTATAAGGGAATACAAGTAGTAATTATTTCCGACCCCTACATTAGCTTTGCTTTCATTGTCATCGCCGTGTCGGTTTGGTTGAAGAGTCGAAAGTAGTGCCGTCTCTCTGTAGAGTGCTACGACTGGGTTAGACTCGTTTAGGGCAAAGGGCTGAGAGTCTTCGGCATCTAGGTAGAGAAGGGTCCGTCACTAGATCCGAGCCCACCACCCCCGATGAGCCCTTGAACTCTGAACAGCAAGCCCCAGACCATGAACCCTACACCCATAAACCCTGAACCCTATACCCTAAACCCTGAGCAATAAACCCTGACCCGGAGCCCACACCCAAACTGCCTCGAAGTTCCTCCAGCACATGATGCCACGAACTGGGCTCGAACGACCGGATCACCTGAGCATGCTCTTGCAACCATGCTCGGAGATCCTTCTAAACGCAGGGTTGTAGGGTTTAGCGTAGACACCAGAAGGTTGGAACATCCTGACCATCAAGCCCCTTACGGCACAGTTGAGGGAATGACAGCAAGAATTGCCCTTAACCGCACTATAATGAACTACTGAGGTTAATTTCTGCGCTCGGTAGTTCCGGTAGCTGCGCATTCGGTCGTGCTTGCACTTTTACGAAAGCAAATAAAGTTCACCCCTAAACTCTAAACCCCAAACCCTAAAAGAGTTGAAAACAAAATTTACGAAAGACTTCTCTTCGAATGCGGAACCGTCCCTAAAGTTTCTGGAACCTGAAAGTCCCTGGCTATTTCTGGCATTTTGCTAAGGGACTTAATCTAAGCTGTCATAAAAGGGATCTAGAGTAACTTTAGGGGATTAGGGTCTAGGGAACTTAATTTCAATCACCGTAATAGGGACCCATGGTATCTAGCACGGTTTCCTCATCGTCATACTTAAAGTTCATTTCTTTGAAAGAGCCCCGTGACCTGCCGGCTACTTGGAGGCTTGGTCTTGAGGGACTTTGGGGCTTCGAGGTCTTGGCTTAGGGTTTAGGGTTTAGGGCTTAGGGTTTATGGTTTAGGGCTGGCTGTAGAGTGGCGCATAAGCGGAAGTATCTTGCGACAGTGTAATTTCGAGTGCGTCGTCTTTTGACGATTGGCCGTAGGACCCTGATTGTGGATGGCTCTTTCTTTTAACTCTCCCACCCCACGCCGTCTAAGGCGGCCAGACCACCCAAACCTATTCCTTTTAGGGTTTAGCACCTAAACTCATTCCAAGCTTCACTTGATTTCTTCAACCGTTTTGATGCAGCAAGCAGGGCAAGGGGCAGGGCAGGCCAGGGCAGGGCAGGGGAGGGGCAGGGGAGGGGTCCCAAATGCCCAACCATTTGCAGTTATGGACCAGTACTGGTCCCAAGGTACCGGGGCTGTGGAGAGGCGGGCAGGTCCATTAGGTCGCTCTGCGCCATGGAGGTCGAGGGGCTTAAGCGCCGCCCACCCACAGTAGGTGGGCGGCCTATGCCTTGAGTTTAGGGTTTAGGGTTTGGGTTTAGGGTTTAGGGCCTAGAGTTTAGGGGTTTAGGGTTTAGGAAAAAGGGCTTCCAGGTCTTAGCTTAGCGTTTAGGGTTTAGGGTTTAGGGCTTCCAGGTCAAGGTTTAGGGTTTAGGGTTTAGGGGCTTTGTGGTTGCTTGGGACAGGGTACCACTCACTTCCCAAATACCTACCGGAGGAAAAAGTTCAAACTCTCCAATCAGACCACCTTATAAAAGCCCCAAAAGTTGAAAAGTTGGGTGTAGGGTTTAGGGGACCAAGAGGCTGATGTTCACAAGACTTCGCACGTCCCTTGACCCAATAAGCAGGCCTAGAAGCTTTATCTACAGACTCTACCGCGCTGTATACGCAGAATCTCAGGGCCCAGAACAAGAAGGGTTGAGGGTTGCGGGCTTAGGGACTCTGTTTAACAAAAGCAAGACAGAATTGCAGCGAAGCAAGCGCAAAATCATCTGAGGTTCTCTATAGTACAAAATAAAATATAATAGCTACTGGTTCAAGCTTTTCCACTACTTCTAAGCCCGAACTTCTCAAGTGCGTCCTCCGACTCTCTGTGTATGAGCAATGCGAATCCTGAAAATCAATTCTTGAAGCCCAGACTCCAAACACCAGGGCCAAATGTAGGAGCCCTGCAACGCAAAACAAAGTTTGGAGGTTGTCATAGTACTAACTACAATAAGGACCCTGACCCTCAACCCTAAACCCTCCCTGGACCCCAAAAGTATGTAGAATAATGGCCTTCTATAGGTGTTGGGCCAATATTCTACTTAGTTTTGAGGGTCTAGGCAATGCTTCGTGGCTTTGCCCTAAATCCTCAACCCAAAGCCCCGAAACGCTGCAGACAAAGAACACAGTCAGAGCAGACTCGATCGAGCAAAACTCTCCGTGAACCAGCCGCCGTCTGCAAGGCCAAAGCCTTCTGAGGTTAGGCTTATATAGGGGCTCAGGGTTCATAGGGCTTAAAGGGTTAAGGCTTAGGGGCTCAGGGTTCATGGGGCTTAAAGGGTTAAGGCTTAGGGGCTCAGGGTTCATAGGGCTTAAAGGGTTAAGGCTTAGGGGCTTAGGGTTTATAGGGCTTAGAGGGTTCAGGGTCTATAGGGTTCCGGGTTCGGGGCTTCTAGGATCTAAAGCACCTAGAGGGTTTAGGCTTCGGAGTTTAGCTGGTTTAGCTTGAGCATTTGGACGTTTAAGGGCTGCACATGAACTCGGGCAGTTTAGGGCGCCATTTAGGGTTTCGGATATAAGTTATTCTCTTAACCCTAAACCCCAAACACTTTAACCCGCTTATTTGGATGCATGATTTTCACTGGAACTTCTTTGGTCGAAGCCGCCGTTGGTAGGTGGGGTTCAGGGTTCAGGCTCTGGGGTTTAGGGTTTAGGGTCTCTGGGGATGCGTTACTTCTAAAGAGTGCTAGTAACGATTCCTGCAGCATTTGTAGGCCACAAAGAGCAAACCACAAGCCCCAATCCAAATATAGTTAGGGTTTATATAGGTTCTAGGAAGCGATTCTCTTGACATCTGGACGCACGTATCGAAGCAAGTCACAACGTATGCTGGGTGTTTAGGCGAGTGCATTTCAGGGCTCTTGGAATATTTGGCAAGTGCATATTTTAGCTTCTATTGAATATGCTAGTATCAGACGGCTGCAAAAAAGCCGGAGGGATATAAGTACCTTAATTAAGGTTATAAGTAGATATATCTATATAGTTGCCTTACTTATAACCCTACTTACTAAGTCCTATGATCCACTAAGTACCCTTAACCCCGGAGGATGTGGGGGCCAACCGACCGCAGGCCAACGACTCGCCACGCCTAAAAAGCAACCCAGAACCCCAAGGGTCCAAGTACCCAATAATCATATACTCTCCAAAATCCTAACATACATAACTACGATCCTAAAACCGAGTACCGAATTATTGGGTCCTTTGGACCCTTGGGGGAAGTACTGCATGTCGGAAAAAACCAACTTACCGGACCCTTGGCCCAGCCCGCACCCTAGGCCCCAGGCCCTTAAATGCCTGATTTGGGAGCTTCCGAAAATAGGGGGTACCTTATTTTGGGGTCCTGAAAATAAGGAGGATCCTACTATTTAGGTTACTATATTAGGGTACCCTATTTTCGGAAACTCCCATTTGAGCAAGGTGCACGTGGCCAGGCACTGGCTGAGCAAGCTGTGATCAAGTTACCTTGAAGGCTCATAGCAAGAAGGCATTGAGTAGGGTTATACGTACCTGTACCAAGGCTGGGGTTTTGCTGATGTTGTTTACCGGACCTGCTGTGTCCCAGATCCTGTAAGCGGAGATTTTGAGGGCCCCAATTTCAGGGGTTTGGCCTTTTTTGTACTATGGAATAATTTGAGTAAGGAATCCTAAGGAGCAGCATGCAGCATTATACTAGTTATGCTGAGGCCTAGGTTGAGCACGGACTCCGACAATTCAGAAACCCCTCAAACCCCAAATCCTACTCCCTTGCCCGCCAAGTAGTCTCCGAGCTGCTGCAAGCGATCGCATCGAGCTGAAGGGAGATCTGGAACAAAGGGGTAAAAGTTTAGAGTGTAAGAGAGGCGCCTTAGGAATTATAATAAGGTTATTGTTTACGGTTTAGGGTGGGGTAGATTATGCTTCATAACATACAGGCACTACAGTGGGTTGTGTGAAGTAGTCTTACTAGTTGTGCCGGACCTCTACATATTGCATAATGGCATTTCCGCGGGTATATACCAGCACCCCCTCCCCCCAACTATCGCTCACTAGACCCTATGTACCTGTTATTAAGGACATATTAAGGACCACCAGGCCTCGACTAAGGGTGCTTGGGGGTGCTGGACAGTCCCCAACCCTGAACCTGAACCCTGGGCTCTGATCCCAAACTTTCGACCTAGCCTGTAAGCTGTGGGGTTAGGAACACATCGGCAGCATTTTGTCTCGGCAGCGCCTCGAGAATTTCAAGCTCTGCCATTGACTGACACAGTGCAAGACCTCTACAAGAGGGGGTTGACAGGCCTCGTTGCACTTGGTCTCGCCGCCGCAACCGCGATGAGTTGATTGGCCAAATTGGCTTTTGCCAGCGGCACTCATGAGCCTGCGAGCCGGATCATTGCCGAGGCTCCGCCGGAATCGACGGGTTCAGAAACCATATGTAGTCAGACTGGAGGACCAACAGATCACAGGCCATCATGATTGGACTGGCAACTCTGATCTGATCAGGTTGCTAAGCACATTCAGCCCAGGGATCTGGGTCATCCGAAACTCCCATGCCTCTTCGTTGATGTTCCGCGCAATGAGGCATCTCTTCTGCCATCCCGGCGTTGAATCTCGTTTAGGGGCGGCAGAGGTGATGGCCAATTCTCTGCGGCAGCCAAATCTCCAACTCTAAGGAGTGAATCGGAGCTTCATATTCCTACCTTTGGTTAGTAGGGAATGGAAGAATGGTAGTAATAGTAGTTATAATTGTGCCCCATTCCTCCATTCCCTACTAACCAAAGGTAAGACAACCTTAGCCCCGAATCGCGAAGCCCTGTAGAAGTCGGGAGATTCCGAATTGGATACCGGCAGCGCGGACACGCCAGGAGATTTAAATTCGCTCTGCGAATCTTGAGACATGGCTTTGGTTCAGGGTTTAGGGTTGGAGGTTTCTACGAGTTGTAGAGTCTATGAGCACCCGAACGACCAGGGTTTCGAAGCTTAGAAGCCTGATTCCCGAAGCTCAACTCTTGGTGTGTATATGGTAAGTATGTACTCTCGCGACTCGCGCTTAGAACGTTAAATCCTAAATCCGAAGCTCCCAAATCTGAAACCCTGCATCCCGACCCCTTAATAAAAACAAGTGACACACTACCCCCTAACCCACGCACCCCGACCCCAAAACGTTTAAAGCCGGGGACCCACTACCCCCAACCCAAATCCCAAGCTCTGAAAACTTCTCCTGACACCAGCCTCCTTCAGTTGCGCGAGGAGCGCCCAAGAGCGCGACCAAAGGTTGCTGCGGCCGAGGGCGGTCCAGGCAATGCCTCGACACTGTTACGGTTTAGGGTTTAGGGCAAGCTTTGTTTGGCTTGGGTGTGCGCTTGAAAGTTTTCGGGTTCTGAAGTGTTCGGGATTTGGGGCTGTTAAGGGGCTTTGCGGGTTTAGGACCTCCGATATACATATATATATATATCTCTGCCTGCAGGTCTTCAGACCTTTTTTGATTCGTTGGTTACGTGCATACCATTTTTTGGGTTTGGGGCGTTGCTTGTTTGGCTGAGGTGTTAGTTTGTTCTGACTTCCGGGTGTACACCGGCTAGATACCCTAAACACGGGCACGTCGAGACCTCGTCATCCTACATTCGGTGATCCTTGTAGGTATTCGGGTGAGGGCTTAGGGATTTTGGTTTCGGGTTTATAGGGTAGGGAACCTGCTTCCAGAGTTCATTTAAGCCTTCTTGTCCCGATTGCTGCAAGGACTTGTGAGATTGAACGTCACTGAGTCTCGACACTTTGCATCCTTCAGAGTGTAAAAAAGATGCAAGGCAAAGCTGGAACATGTGTGTGAAACCCGAAACCCAATTCCAAGCCACAAACACAATTTCACTTCACATGCCTGAACCCTCAACCACATTTAGTATGAGGTCATCCTAAAACACTTGTACTGCAGACTTTAAAGTATCGGGGCCAATGGTCTTGGGGTGTACCTAGCATGCCAAAACAGAAAAGAAACCAATGATCTTCAGCAAACGGGATGGCTATGACCCAACAGTCACGAAGGTCAACGTATATGATTCTCTCCACAGCGAGGGCAATACGGTTGATGAAAGAAATCCTGCATTACCTCAATGACCCTAGACTATGGGAATTATGGTGCATTCCTTACTATGGGTAATGCAGGATTTATATCATCAACCGTGTAATATCGCCAACAGCAAGAACGTGAGCACGTCGCTTCGCGGAAAAGGTTGTCGAGATCCAATGGGTTGCGACAGGATGCGACAGGCATCCCAGCGGGATGAGCCAATCTTACAGTGTTTCTTTAAGGGTCCATATACACAAATGGTAATATACTTTGGCCCCAAAGTACCTAAATAGGGCCATACATGCACCAATGTTACCGCGCGATTTTCTGTAGGTTTTCCGGTTTCGATAGAGGCAGGGTGGGGGGTGGGGAGTGGGGGCTGGGTGGGAGGGCAGACTTCGTTCTGTTGCCGCCAGCTTTGTATGAACAATAGGCTCTGAACCCACGTCTGCCAGCAAAAATCAAGACAGTGCAGATATGCCTCTCAGAATGATCGATATTCAGGAGTCATGTCGAGAAAACATGCAACGGGCTAAGTTTCAAGGCTACATGGTTGCTGACAGTCATTTTCACGGGCATATCTGCACTGTCTTGACTTTTGATGGCAGGCGTCGGTTTTGAGCCCATTCCACAAAATCCTGGCTTCCGAAAACGTCTGGGGTAACTTATCAACGTGTGACCATATAGGGACTACTTGGAGGCCAAAGTATATACCATAATACGAGTAGATGGACCCTTAGGGCTTGATTAAACCATTCTAAGAGAGGTACAGCTCAGCCAACGACAGTGCAGGGAATTGGTGGTCAATCTTCCACACCAGGACAAGGTGTCTATGCATCGAAATCTGCGCATTACATGGCTTCATGCTTCGCAGAAGACGTTTTGAATTCATCTAGCCAGACCGTTCAAGTGTTAGCCTCTTTGGAGTTCAGAGCCCAGTCCTCCAAACACCCTCAACCCAAACCTGCTGGAACATTCAAACCCTGACAAAGTAAACTCATAGACTCTAAACCCTCATCTTACCTTTGGTAAGTAGGGAATGGAGGAATGGGGTACACTTATACCTACTATTACTACCATTCTTCCATTCCCTACTAACCAAAGGTAAGTCATACCGAAAGCTCGGACAATCTGGATTCCCGGAACCAACAACACCGCCCCGAAGGGAGCAGACATCGGCGCGAAGCTCCAACTGGAAGCTCTGATCTCGAAATAATATGGGTAGTTCTCTAGATTAGGTTCCCTGCAAAGGCTCTTCTTAGAAGGACGCCGGACTATTCTTGGGACCTAAAACGGTACCCTCATTTTTAGAACTACTCAAAATATGCATTATAAGACCCTACCACTCTGAAAACAATCCGTAACGCGCTGCAGTCCAAAAACAGAGTCTGAAACCGTGCCTGCTCTTAGAAAAAAACCAAAACAAAGCCATCCTTCGAGGTGCTGAAACTTCGCACGTCCGAGAAGGAGCCGCTGCAACCGGCCTCGCCTAGGCCTCGGTGGTCTGCACACTCACGGTTCATTTTACGGTTTAGGGTTTAGGGTACTAGTTTATCATGTGCTATGTGTTCGCGAGTCTGTTTTGTATGTTCTCCGTGTTCATATTGTCTTAACAGGGGGCTAAAGGGCTTTATGGTATGGGGGTAACTGCCTTGAGCCCTACCATCCTCCAACCCGAAGCGCTAAGCCCTAAAGGCCTAAACCCTAGAGCCCTAGCATCCTTCCATTGCAAGGCGCCAGCCAAGCAAAGCTGCCAGCGTCCTCGCTTGGCTTCGTGATGGAGGTCCTCACAGAAGATGGGTGGAAACCGGAGCAGCATTCATTGGGGGGTGGGGCGGGGGGGGGGGGGGGGGGGNGCTGATTATGTCAGGGCACATCTAACATACAAGCTTTGGGGTTTACACTTCATATATGAGGTTTAGGGGCTTTTGCTTGCAAGGGTGGTGTTTGGTTTCATCAGCCTTTACTGCTCAGAGTTTGGGAGAGACGAAGTCTAGAGTTCCGGGTGTATCCTTCCGGGCTCAAGTTTCCTGTCGTGTTAAGGCTTACGCATCAAGGCTTGGGCTTTGCACTACGAACTCACGACATGTAAGGGGAGAGATATGGGTGGTTGTCAAAATTAGGGTCCCTTTTTGGGCACCCTAAATAATAGGTGCCGTATTATAATAGGGACCCAAAAAGGGACCCTAATTTTGACAACTACCACCCTAAACCCTAAACCCATATCATACCTTGAGGTATCGACTCTTAGAGCCGCTGCCGCAAGTAGCCCAGGACTGCTCAAGCAAGGCGAAATCATGTCTCCTCCCCCTCCACACACCCACTTGGAGGATCAGGGGACTTAGTAAGTAGGGTTATAACTAAGCTAACTATAATTATCTACTTATAACCTTAATTAAGGTGCTTATAACCATACTTACTAAGTCCCATGATCATCCAAGCACAGGCCCATCTCACTGGACAACATCCGAAAGGCCGAACAACGCCATGTGCTCCGTCAAAGCCAAAGACTCAGTGACGAAAAAACCCTCCCTCAGGTTTGAACACCCGGGATTTACCGTTCGAACCCTGTCATGCCCGGGGCCCCGATCCCATATTCAAGTCATCTTGTGCCTGGACTGAGCTACTCATATTAGTATGGGTCTTGGTAACACTTGTTCCCCGTAGACCTGAGCTGAGTGTCGGTGACCGCATGATCAGTCTTCCCGCGACACCTCGCTGAAGCACCTGCGAAAACTTCGAAAACTTGTGATCTGTCCGGGTTGAGGATTCAAGCTAACCGCAACCCCTATAACCCCACACCCTAGCTCTAATGTAAGGGCCTTAATAATTTGAATAGGGTTTTGGGGGCTCCTTACTATAATTGTAGTGCAATATCCCCCAAAACCCTACTCTAATTAAAGCCCCTACATTACAACCCTAAACCCTAAACCCTATTGTAGTTTATTAAAGCCCCTACATTACAGACCCTATATTGACCTCCAGGGGAGGTCTCCGGCTGAGGCCGAAAGGGTGCAAGGCCAAGGCAGAAAACATCGGGCAAGCCACGACAGTCCAAGCCCAAAGAGCCCCTTAGAAATCTGAAGACCGGTACCTGGAAAACATTCAGATTGCAGTATTGGGGACCTAAACTTACAACCCTACTTGGGTATTTGGCCACAAAACTGTAAACTCCTACTCCATCAACAACCCGTGAAGCCCAAGCGCCATCTTGAAACATACACTTTGAGCCTAAAGTGTTAGCTTAGTAAGGCGAACAGGATTTTGGCGGATGTACATCATACGGGCTATGTTACATTCCTGAATTGCAGACGGGTTGCGATGCTCAGCGGAAAGTCGTGACGGTGGCCTGAGCCCGATGAGCCCAAAGGATGCAGGGATGCTTTGAAGTGATCTACGGTTTAGGGTTGCAGTTCAGGGTTCAGGTTTCTGGGTGTGTCTGTGTGTGTACATCTGTTATATGTAGGTGTGTGCACGTATGCATTTGTTTTCACATATACGTATGTACTTGTTTGTTAATTTGGGATATGGGTTCTTCGGCTTGTTCAGACTTGTTCATAGGGATTCTACAGCTGTTTCTTACAAGTTCTAGCCCCATTGCTTCTGTTCAGGGTTCTAACTTATCGGGTGTTACGAATTGCCAAAATCCCCTTGTTTGCAGGGCCGGTAGACTTTCCATCCTTTGGGCCAGGGTCGAAACTCGGACCCTAGTTGCAAGAAGGAGTAGTACCACGATTTAGGGTTTAGGGTTGAGTACCCTAAGCCCTAAACCCTAAGCCCTAAGGTTTAGGGTTTAGTATCAGTTCCTGGTGAAGGTCGCGGGCTGAGGGTTGAGGATTTCAACTTGCAGTGTCCAAGTTCAAGCAGGGCTGGGGGATCGGTACCCTTAGGTTCCATGTACCCCAATAGTACCCAGAGAGCCCAATACCCCTTAATTAAGGAATATAGCTTAAATCATGAACCCCTATGTAATTTACGCCATATTCCTTAATTAAGGGGTATTGGGCTATCTGGGTATATACTTCGGCCGTAAAGAGGTTTCCTAGATAGGTACTTTACGGCCTAAGTACAGGGAGCCTTAAGGGGTAGCCACAACCTACTGTCAGAAAGCCTTAAAACCTAAACTCAGTAAGGGTGGTTGTCAAAATTATGGTCCCTTTTTGGGTCCTTATCATAATACGGCACCTACTATTTAGGGTACCCCAAAAGGGACCCTAATTTTGACAACCACCCATATGGATCCTACTATATTGGGGGCTATAGGGCCGGGACTTCTTAATCAGGTTCCTACATTAATAACTCACTGTAACCCCTGAGCCCCTGAACCCGGAACCCCCCAAAAGTCAGTAAAGCAAAGCCCTATCCAATCCTATAGAATTAGGGTTTAGGGTTTAGGGTTCAGGGTTTAGGGTTTAGGTTGGGGGGTTTAGAGAAGCTTGCCAACCCAGGACCCGAAACCCATACAACAAAATCAACACAACATAACACAACCTATGACACCTTCATAAAGAAACACCGAAAAATAGTAAACCATTTATACACAACCCGAAAAAGCAACACCTTTGCAAACAACAGCACGCAAACACACTTTAAAACTTATGACACCCCTAAGAAGACTAAACCCCTAAACTTTAAAACCCTAAACCCCTAACCCTAAACCCTGCAGCTGCGTCACAGGCGGTGCTCGACACGTTGTGAGGCTCCAGTAGGCGTCTTGGCGTCGTCCTTCCAGTAGTTCTTTGTAACCGGGATCCCACAGAGTCCCACGGGTGCTAGGGGCTTAGGGTGTAGGGATTTAGTAGGATTTAGGGTTTAGGGTGTAGGGGTTTAGTCGGGTTTAGGGGTTTAGGGTGTAGAGGTTTAGTAGGGTTTTGAGGTTCTGGCTTTCTACCAGGTTTTGAGAAGAACTGCACAGCTGTGCAGGCTAGGGCCTCTATAAGGGGTCTAAAGAGTCCGAAGTCAGAAACTGTTTTGAGACCTCCCCCCACCTGCACCCATTCAGCCATTAATGGTTTTTCTTGGGGTTCCCTTGAGGGATCCTCTTCGGGGTTCCTTCAAGGGTTCCTTTGCGGTCGGTAAAGGAACTAAGAGGCTTTCGGGTTAGGGGTTCAGATCATGTTGCCGACTTTTTCAGGGGGTAGATCTTCGGGGCTAGGAAGCTTTCAGGGATAAGGCGCTCTGTTGTAGGATCCTCATCATAGCTACCCCTGAGTAAGGTATCACTGTTTTGAGAACACCCTCTTCGCAAAATGGGATGTGCCCTATTCCTTAAAGAGCGTACCGAACAACGACCACAATCCCTCAGTTTAACAAAAAAGGTACAGGGACCTGAAACACTTCTTCTAAGCCTGTCTAAGCCCCTTCAAAACCCAAACGCTAGACCCCAGCCCGATATCCGAAACCCTAGAAACTCCTTGCAGTCTGATGTCAGGAGAAGGATGTCGTCAGTCCTGCGGCACAGCTGCTGGTTTAGGATGGTTTAGGGTTGACGGCTTTCTGGCTTCCCGGCTTTGTTGATTTGCAGGCCACTGTGTTAGGATGGTGTGGGCTTTTTCATCACTCCCGCTCATCCCAGCATGAAGTGAGCCTGAACAGCTCCCCCGAGCCCGGTGTGTAAAAACCTCGGAGGACCAAACAAAACCACTCAAAACCTGATATGATATATAGGCCTTAGCAATATCACTAGGGTTTCGGGGCACATTATAGTAGAATAGGTCTCGGGGCACATTATAGTAGAACTATGCTCAGGATCCATAGGAATAATGTTCTGGTTCGGGTGGGTAATCAATCCAGCCTCATTAGCAACCCTGAGCCCTGCGCACCTCTCGGTTATCGAAACGCTTGTCCAACAGCTCGATCCTCACTCAAGGACCTGCGAAGCAACGCGTTCTGCAGATGTATCCTTCTTTGGGGTATTGAATGTTGGGGTTGAGGGCTGTGGCCCCAATCATCAGCCCTGAACCCCAACCCGAAATTAGGGGCATGGGTCCAAGAAAGTTCGCAGTGAGGTTCGGGAGTCGAGCTCTTGACGAAAACCCCAAAACCCTAAAAACTAGAAACTAACTCCGAAACCCAAAGCCCAAAACCTGACATACTGAGTAAAATTATCCTAAACCCCAAGATTGGGGCATGGAGTCTTGAGTCTTTGGCCTGCGAGGGCTTAGGGGCTTCAGGAGGCTCATGCGAATGTAGGCCGCAGTTCGCACCCTAATCATGCAAGAAGAAGCCTTTGCGGTTTAGGGTTTAGGGTGGTTTAAGGTTTAGGGTTTAGGGTGGTTTAAGGTTTAGGGTTTAGGGTGGTTTAAGGTTTAGGGTTTAGGGTGGTTTAAGGTTCAGGGTTTAGGGTGGTTTANAGGGTTTAGGGTGGTTTAAGGTTTAGGGTTTAGGGTGGTTTAAGGTTTAGGGTTTAGGGTGGTTTAAGGTTCAGGGTTTAGGGTGGTTTAAGGTTTAGGGTTTAGGGTGGTTTAAGATTCAGGGTTTAGGGTGGTTTAAGGTTTAGGGTTTAGGGTGGTTTAAGGTTTAGGGTTTAGGGTGGTTTAAGGTTTAGGGTTTAGGGTGGTTTAAGGTTCAGGGTTTAGGGGGGTTTAAGGTTTAGGGTTTAGGGTGGTTTAAGGTTCAGGGTTCAGGGTGGTTTAAGGTTTAGGGTTTAGGGTGAATTAAGGTTTAGGGTTTAGGGTGGTTTGAGGTTTAGGGTTTAGGGTGGTTTAAGGTTTAGGGTTTAGGGTGGTTTAAGGTTCAGGGTTTAGGGTGGTTTAAGGTTTAGGGTTTAGGGTGGTTTAAGGTTTAGGGTTTAGGGTGGTTTAAGGTTTAGGGTTTAGGGTGGTTTAAGGTTTAGGGTTTAGGGTGGTTTAAGGTTCAGGGTTTAGGGTGGTTTAAGGTTTAGGGTTTAGAGTGGTTTAAGGTTTAGGGTTTAGGGTGGTTTAAGGTTTAGGGTTTAGGGTGGTTTAAGGTTCAGGGTTTAGGGTGGTTTAAGGTTTAGGGTTTAGGGTGGTTTAAGATTTAGGGTTTAGNAGGGTGGTTTAAGGTTTAGGGTTTAGGGTGGTTTAAGGTTTAGGGTTTAGGGTGGTTTAAGGTTTAGGGTTTAGGGTGGTTTAAGGTTCAGGGTTTAGGGTGGTTTAAGGTTTAGGGTTGAGGGTGGTTTAAGGTTTAGGGTTTAGGGTGGCTTAAGGTTTAGGGTTTAGGGTGGTTTAAGGTTCAGGGTTTAGGGTGGTTTAAGGTTTAGGGTGGTTTAAGGTTTAGGGTTTAGGGTGGTTTAAGGTTTAGGGTGGTTTAAGGTTTAGGGTTTAGGGTGGTTTAAGGTTCAGGGTTTAGGGTGGTTTAAGGTTTAGGGTTTAGGGTGGTTTGAGGTTTAGGGTTTAGGGTGGTTTAAGGTTTAGGGTTTAGGGTGGTTTAAGGTTCAGGGTTTAGGGTGGTTTAAGGTTCAGGGTTTAGGGTGGTTTAAGGTTCAGGGTTTAGGGTGGTTTAAGGTTTAGGGTTTAGGGTGGTTTAAGGTTTAGGGTTTAGGGTGGTTTAAGGTTTAGGGTTTAGGGTGGTTTAAGGTT
>BGNK01000235.1:128357-178696 GCA_003297005.1 Symbiodinium sp. clade A Y106 | reverse complement strand
AGGGTTTAGGGTGGTTTAAGGTTTAGGGTTTAGGGTGGTTTAAGGTTTAGGGTTTAGGGTGGTTTAAGGTTCAGGGTTTAGGGTGGTTTAAGGTTTAGGGTTTAGGGTGGTTTAAGGTTGGGGGTTTAGGGTGGTTTAAGGTTTAGGGTTTAGGGTGGTTTAAGGTTTAGGGTTTAGGGTGGTTTAAGGTTTAGGGTTTAGGGTGGTTCAGGGTTTAGGGTTTAAGGCTTACGCCCTGAAACGACCCATGCTGTCAGATGATGTTGCTAGCCTCTTCTGCAGCGCGGCGAGCTCGCTTTCTGCCACCCTGCTAGCCATGGGTCCAGGAGTCATAGCGACCATGGCTTGCACCCCTGTCGCCTCGACGTCAACATGCTATGAGTAATTATGAGCACATGCTTAAACCCCAAATTCTAAACCTAGCGCGTGGAAGTACTTGTTACAACCATGGCAAAAGATAGTCGTCTTCATTGATGCAGTTGCTACTGAGCTGCTACTGTTCTGCGCGCTTGAGCCCCATGGTTTACCTTTGCTAAACTATGCCACCTATGGGGCCTGAGTAACTCATGCTTCGAAACCCCTCATTACAACATTTGGCTCCACCAAGCCAGCCCCAACCGACACCCCTCGACCCTGAAACGATCCCAGGAAACAAGCTCTAAGCCCCTAAACCTCAATCCCTTAACCGCTCAAAAGGAATGCCTACATTGGGGCGGGTGCCTGAAGAAACAAGAGCGAACCACACTGGCAAAACGGGGTTCATGCAGGTTGGGCTGCAAACAAAGTCTCTATCCAGGTGTAAAGAACGATTCCTCAAAGGCTTGTAAGTATGTATGTATGCATGCATGTAATTTTGAAAGAGATGCAGAGTTAATCGGAGTTTAGCTTAAAGCTTTTGGCTTGGGGCATTGCAAATGTCACGCAGGAGCCCCAAGAACCAAGTCATAGCACTCCTGTATGTCTCAATAGGGCTAGGGCATCACCTTGCGATCACGACCCCTTGCAAGGTCAAGGGCCTGAAACTACCAATACTTTCCATACAGCAGCGTTTCAAGGAAGGAGTTGGGATTCAGGATGCTAGGTGCTGGGAGTCTTTGCATTACATGTTACCTTCAGAGCATGAGGCCCGCACACTCCGACGAGCAGACTCTTTCAGCGGCTAAAGGCCCTGGCCGGCCCTAGCCCGAATTTAAAGCGCTACCTCTTGCAGTATGGTAGGAATTTCTATATACAAAAAACTGACAACAGGCCACCTACCCAGCCACTAAGATATCGAGAACCGAGGCAACCAAGTCGAAAGCCTGGAACTCATCCACACCTGATTCGGCGACTGTACAACAGCCCCTTAAACCTGCTATGGCCCGTGCCATAGTAGCCATAGAACGCGTGGGGTGCCTGTTTGAAGTGGTGAGGTCGGGGTTTTGGGTGTAGAATGGCAACTACAGGGGCTGGCATACTTCCTCTGAAAGTCGATTCAGAAGGGAGCCCTTTAAGCTCAGGGATTCCGTGACATTCCTTTTGTCAGGGACTTCTTCCGTCTGTTGTGCATGCAGGGCTGCCTGAACCCTACAAGAACCTGCTTATTTGGGTGCTCCATTTATTTGGGAGTTTCCGAAAATAAGGGGCCCTAATATAGTACCCTAAATAGTAGGATCCTTATTATAAGGTCCCCAAAATAAGGTACCCCTAATTTTCGGAAACTACTCAAGAGTTTCTCGGGGTTCAGGTAGGAGTTATAGGGCAATGTCGAGACTTTGGGGGTTTAAGCTTTATAGTCTCCGGGCCCCAATGTAGGAACCTGATTAAGAAACCTTGGGCCTAAGGGTTCCTTTAAAGGGGTCTATAAGGGTTACTATAAGGGATCTATAAGGGTACTATAGTAATGTAGGAACCTGATTAAGAAACCTTGGGCCTTTATTAGGGTTCCTTATATGAACCCCACTATTTTGGGGTTATAAGCCCAGGGTTTCTTAATCAGGATCCTACATTACCAAGGATGTTCCCAGGAGCCTAAAGTTACCAGGAGCCCGAAGCTACCAACCTGCACAGTTTCTGGTCGTTGGATCGGCAACTCAAGTCTGGACTTAGGGGAACCCCCCTGAGAACAGCCCTTTCAAAACCGATGCGCCTCCATAACCCTCCGGACCAAAACCCTAAACCCTGAAAAGCCCTTATTTAACCTCCAAGCCCTGTAACCCCAAATAAACTCTAAACCCTAAACATCTAAACACCTAAACTCCAAGTAAACCCTAATACACCCTAAACCTCAACTAAACCCAAATAAACCCTAAACCCCAACTCAGACTAAGTTCCAGGCCGGCATGGCAACGGCACCTGGAGACCCCTCTCTTCTCGTCTCCCCTCCTTTCTAGAGCCGAGAAGATTGCAGACGCGAGGCCTTTGGGGCTTAGGGCTTCATGGATTTGGTTCGTGAAGGTAGGGTGTGCTTCCAGGATCGAGGAGGAAGGACAAACCTAGAGCTATAGCAAAACATCCCTTCATAGGGTACCTTATGAACAAATGCTCACAGCCTGCATACTAGGTCGCCCTTGAAGTCGCGCGCAATTATATAACCCCAAACCATTAACCCTGCTTTCTGCCAAAGACTTAGCCTACTAAGCCATGGGAACTGTCTATGGGCTCGCTAGAACGAACCCTAACCTATCAAGCTTCTAGGACTTTCTAGACTAGAAGCGGACCTCTCTCTGAAGCACAGCAACCCTAAACCCTAAACCCTAAACTCCTAAACCGAAATACCGAAATACCACGAACAGAAGCCCAGAACCCCACTGGCTCAGGCTCAGGCTCAGATCTTCAAACCGAGAAGATCTGGGTCCAAGATTCCAAAAGCCAAGAGGGTTTAGGGTTTTTTTTGTTAACCCTTCTTTTCCATCTGCTATCACTAGCTCAGGAAGGCCAAGGTTGGCTGAAGGAGGGTTTAGGGTTTAGAGTTTAGGGATGGGAGTATTGGGGCAGCACAGAGCAAAGAGTGACAAAGCCAGACTCAGCTGCATCTCTTTTTTCGCCAAGTTCTTCCGACTCCTCGTCGGCGCTGGCCTGCGGACAGATGTGGGGTTCCGGGTACCTCGACTCATGTATCTGTTACCCCAGGGCTCCGGTTACCTAGATAGTAGGATAGCAACCATATAATTTGTAACCCAGTAACCCATTAATTATTCGGGTATTGGCGTCCATCGGGTTAGCCAGCCAGCCTCCCATGCTTGTGCATCTACTTAGGTGTTGCGGTTATCCATATTGATTAATGTACGTATCCAGCTATCTACACCTGAACTGGCACATACAGTGCTCAGAGGGTTCAACAGCAACTTTACTGCACGGTTCAACACGGAAAGCCTGATCAAGGACCACGTTGTCCAGGGTCTTGCATTACACAAATCATTAAGCGTCTATCATGACGGTTTAGGGTTTGGGAGTTTAGGGTTTCATGTTGTAGGTGTTAATGTTACTGGGCTTTCTGAATGACTCAACCCTCTACGCGTCTGATGCGTGAAGATTCTTTACACCAGGCCTCGTGGTGATCGCACTGTCGGGAGGCGACGCAGTGGCCTTCTGCAGCAATTTCAAGAATGAGAGGGTTTCAACACGCCCTGCCGTGAATCGCGTGCCTGTACCCCGCAACCACATTTGACTGCACGGAACGTGTGGAACTTTGTAGCCTTCGCAAGCATGTTGCATGACGCTCAGCATGGCAACTGGTCGGGTCCTTAGCCCACATCCCAAACTCTGAACTTGCAAGCCACAAAGGGGCCTTTTAGTAGTAATTAGAAGAGGGTTTTGAGGTATATTATACTATAACTACTACAAAAAGGACCCCACACAAAAATAGTAGTAACAAGGAACCTCCAGCATAGTATAGGTAATTGTTATGGCCCCCTAGACTAGCTCAAGCAAACGGCCTTCGCTTTGGCCAAGTGTGCAAACTCGCTCGGCTTCCTGATGAAAGACAGACATCTATATTGATTTCATTAGGGCTCCTTTAGCGCATGTTTAATGGCTTCATCAGGGTTCCTTAAAGGGGTCTATGAGGGATTCGTTAGGGTTTGGGCTTCGGTTTTAGTCGGGTATGGGTCTTGGGTTTATTTAGAGGCTCATATCCAACCCCTTTTTAGGGTACCTACTTTCCATGTAGCAAATCCTAGCTAAAGAACAGCTAGGTACCCTGAAAAACGGGTAGGGTATGAGCCTCCGAGTTTAGAATTCGGGCTGAGTCGAGTATGGGATTTAGATTGTAGTTGAGGTTTAACATCGTTTAACCTACATACTCCCCCGCAGAGACATCAAGCGGTTCAGTCCGAGGCAGTGTGCGAACCCAAATATATAGGCATCTCAAACAAACACATGCTTCAGATGAAAGCGCAGTGTGCATTACTATTCCAACATGTCATTAATATATGGGTGGTTGTCAAAATTAGGGTCCCCTTTTTGGGGTCCATAATTTTGACAACTACCCATATAGTTCGCTCGCTGATGGTCTTACCAACCCCATAGCGAGCCCTTATCCTGAACTGAACCCCCTGGAGCCCCAGACGCTCTGGAACTCCAACATTCCCAAACCGGAATTCACCTCGAGGGTGGGAGGTCACAGCTACAGGCTTCTCGCTCTAAGGGTGCTTCGACGCGTTCTATGGATATGTGGAGGGGTTCTAGGGTTCGAAATCCATGCATCGCAATGCCTCCACCGTCCTACAATGCGACAACACCAGAACCGAAAACCGTTCTACCCTGAACCCTAAACCCTGAAGCTTGATACCGCTAGGCCCAAAATTCTCGGCATGCCGGCCGAGCGACGCCCGCAGAAGTGCATCGGCGAGTCTTTGCGGGAGATCCTCTGCCAAAGGGCACAATGCCACCACCTCCAAGTGTCCATGTAGGGGGAATCTTATCGTACTCCCATGCACACTGTATCAAAGGGCCCCGGCACATTGAGTCGGAAACCCTTTGTTGCTTCGTAGTTAGGCAAGAAATATCCAACAGTTAAACCCTAAACATGCAACACCGCATGCCAACACCGGAAGGCTAGCCTGCTCTAACCTACCAAAACCCACTTTTCTGTAGGGTCGCTACAGAAGCCGTATATTGGGGTCCTTAAATCCTAAAACTCTAAACCCTAAAGGGCCCTGCAAGACAGGAGGTTACCAGTAGGCTAAGGTAGTGTAGCCATTCAAGAACCCAGCTTAGCATGGACTTCCCCGGCCTCTGTGTCAGGATCAACCTGGCCGAAGCAGCACGTTTCGGTATGCTTGATATAGCTACGCGGCTGAACAATTAGACTGTGGTTTTGGGCTACACTATGGTATTTCTATGCAAGGACAACAAGGGATTCGATGCAGACTTTGGTTTGCATATACAGGGGAGGCTATTGACCTTCAGGTCCACAGGCCCACAGGGACGCCCGTCTGTGCCGCACAGGGCAACTACCCTCAGCAACGTCAATACAGATGCAGGCTGCGCTTGCATGAAGGATATACACAGGCTTTCAGTTTAGTGTTCTCCACCAACAACGCCAGCCACAACAGCAACATACACAACAGTGGGTAAGCAGAGTAACAGGGAACGAAAAGCCTGTAGAACTTAGTTACGCTGTCGAGCCGCTACGTGCCCGAGGCCCCTGAACCTGGAACCCTAAGTCCCGAAACCCTGAGCCCTAAACCCTAAAACCCCTAAACCCTAACTCTAAACCCTAAAACCCGAAACCCTAAATGTGGAAACCCCCAAGTCCCTAGTTCGCCCAAAAACCCCCCAAAAAAACAAAGTCCCTAAACCCTAAGGATCCGAAGGATCGGCCTCGGCAAGGAGCTTTCCCGCTCCGGAAATGTCTCCCCGCGCAGTGCGTAGCCACGGCGTGAGGCTAAGGCGGATCGACCTACGGTAGGAGCTTTAAAAACAAGAACGTCTGTTTGGGTGGGCCTATATTCTATGCGTATAATATACTATAGTTGTGTTATGTTGTACTAGGGACTTAACCGGATATCCCTACTAAATATTCGCGCTCCTGTATGAAGCCTCTGAGGTAGATAGTAGATACTTCGGCACCGCTAGTCGGACAGAGCGGTTAAAGTTAGAATGGAAAGATAGCCTCGGGCTATGCATCCAAAGTTTCCTACGTAAATCTTCCTAACATTTAAAATTCACTGTCTCTGAAAAGCAAGGCAGGCAGGCTCCGGCCAAACAAACGAGCACTCAGGACCCTACAGTACTTCCACATTCGAGTAGTTCTGGTGGGAGGCTCGGACGGAATGTTGCTGGTCTCACAGGAACTTTGGGTCGCTATTAGGGTTTATGGATCGTAATATTGTGGGTTAAAGGACCAGGGCTTTGGCTCTACAGATGAAACAAAGCTGAAACTCAGAAAAGGGAGGCATGATGCTCCCTCTCCCAGGCTTCAAAGTCAACCCCCCCACCCTCTTATGAAGCCGAGCAGCAGCGCTGTCAAAAGCACCTGACAGCAGAAAGAATCAAGAGGTTACCCAACCTAGACAGATGCGAGCCTTTCGGAGACTAGCATGTCAAGAGCGCTTTGTTCAAGGTTTGGGGTCTAGGGCTTCCGGAATCGGGGAAAGCTAGGATCTAGAAGAGCTCAGGAAACCTGTGCGAATTTCAAAGACAACTGGAACCCAAGTAGAGAATAGCAAGATAATGGTTATCAGGAGTCTTACGCAGGGGACCCAAAACCCTGAATCCTCAACACTGAACCCATCTTCTATAGGGGCCTCACTATTTATAACTTTATCACCATATACTGTAATGTACCCCGCCCAAAACCCTAGTCTAATTAGCGATTCAAGCCCCTACACTAAGCCCCCAGAATACCCCTGTAAAGTAACCTTTACATAAAGCCCTGAAAAGGAACCTATTCAAACACCTTTGGCCCCCTACGTTACGCCCAGCGCCGGCGCCTCGCCCCGCTCGTCCGTCTGCCCGGAGAGACGGAGACGTTCCAGGGCCCTGAGGAGAGGCTCTGCCTTGCAAAGAAGACTGGTTTAGGGCTTAGGCTTTAGTAGGGTTTTAGGATTTATAGGGTTCTGGGATTGTTTTGAGCTCCTTTTCTCCCATATCCGTAAGCAGCTCCCGTATGGTTTAGTTTAGGACTTCAGTTTTGGAAATTCGGAAAGCCGCTACTCTACCAACAGAGGGAATAATCAGAACCTGCTTCAGCTTCGGGATACACAAAAGTAGCAGTATACCACGGTGGGAAGAATTCGAACGGGCTTGGGGATCTAGTATAGTATGAAAAGGCCATCAGGGGCAATTATGGTAATTAGAACTACAATATGATTCAGACCTCTGGAGTCTCGCCGGCACCCTAGATTGTATACCGACGGGCTGGAGGGTGGGGCTTTCGTACGAAGTAAGTGTCTAGACGGTAGCCGTTCGAGAGCTCGTTTCAGGAGTGTGCTCTGCGATTCGGGCTTCAGGAATGTATGATGCAGGGTCATGGTCTTCCCTAAACTTCCTAAACCCTAAACCCTGGAGAATCAGGAAACTTAGCAAATCGGACATGACGAAGGCCTTGAGTCACTCAGCCCTAAACCCTAAACTCTAAACCCCACGGTCCTAGATTTCACCCATGCCCTAAACACCTTTGTCCATTCCTTGTGGAGCCTTCGCAAAAACCCCAAAGCTAAAGCTCTACTATCCACCCCTGCCCCCCCAACCCTAAGAAAGTGCAGCTCTCCTCCTTGGCACAGCCTTGGAGAAGAGGTTCGCCCCTTGGTGACTGAAGCAACCACCCTATGAGTCTTATGAAGGGTTTAGGGTTTGGGGTTTATACTTGTGAAGGTTGATCTCGCAGAGGAATGCGTTTGACATGGCTTTTGGGGATTGTCGTGTTGTAGCAACGGTGTTTGTGAGGGTCTATAGAGCTTTCGGGGAGGCTTGTCAAGCTTCCGGCTTTTGCGGAGGATCTGGAGCAATGCGAAGGATCCTGATCATCAGTGATCCGGGGGCCGTATACATCGAATAGGTTTCTGAGGCAGGATCTACAGTATGTTGATAACCAGGAGGAACCCCCAGGACGCCATATGTCTAGTGGTTCAGGCTTCTTTGAGACCCCTGCCTGGTTCGGGACGGGCACTTATAGCCCTGAACTCGAAGCCCTAACTCATCCACCCGACACCATAAGTCCCTAAACCCTAAACCGAAACTCTAAACTTAGTACCTCTTAGACCCGGAACCCTAAACTTAGAAGGCCCAAGCTGCGTGCCCTCGATGCCCAACCAGTCTTGTAGCAGTCTGAGCAGGTGGCTCTCCACGGCCGAGGTCCTTAGAATACTTAGGCTTTAGGGGTCTGGGGGTTTACGGTTGAGGGGTTTAGGTTTGCAGTCCGGCAGCAAGCTTCGGGTTTCGGGCAGTGCTACGTCCGTTTGGGTCATACACGACTTGAGTACATGGATGCTTGCCCTAAACCCTAAACCCTAAACCGTGGTACTAAGTGCAGACCCAAGATCGCAACCACCTGCGAAGGACCAGCCTGGAGGATGTAGCTCTCGGCCAGCAACCGATCTCCTGCTGCAAGGATCAGAGGCGGCATAGTAAGTCCGTTATAGACAAAAAGTGTTGGATATCCTGCTTATGGCTCTTCTTAGAACCGTTGAGTGGGATGCTTCTGCAAGATGATCTGACGGCGACTCCGCGGCCACGGCGAGCATCATCATGATTGGCTGATGATCATGGATGCTGATGGTGATGATGATGATGATGACGATGATGCAGGTGAAGGTGAAGGGGAAGGTTGCGATGGCGTCGATAACGACGACGGTGACGGGCGACTCCTAGTAAGATCTTCAGCATCCAGGGCTCCTCTCCATCAGCAGTACCATTAGTGCCGCGCACCCCTCTCGATGCTGGATTTCATAGGAAACCAAGAAGCCTATCTCCTATCGAAGAGGCGTGCTGACGGGGCTCCCTAGTTCCATGCGTCGAGGCACCTCTTATCGCAGCCGCCACGGCCAAACGGACCGCATCAGCCGGCGTCAGTGCCTCTGCACACTCTCCTTGCAGCCGAGGGTCTACATTGTCCAGTAGGGTTTAGCGTTCAGGAAACAGCGTCTATAATTTTGGGGAGGCATTCAGGGTATGATCGAAAGGTGAGAACACAAGTGCTTCCGGACTAGAAGTTTGTGTCATCTTATACCAGGGGTTAGGGTTTAGGGTTTAGGGAAATAGGGGTTTAGGGTTTAGGGGTTTAGGGATTAGGGTTTTAGGGTTCAGAGTCTCTAGGATGATAAAAGGGAATGGTCTTGCACATCGAAGCTGCCACATTGCATCTCTCAACACTGTAAATCCGGAGGGAAACCTTACAAGACCCTTAACACACACTGTAAACCACAAGCCTGAACCCTCCAAACACATCCTTCGAGGTCTCTTTGTTAAGTAACCCTACCCTGCTCGCTGCAGAGCCCTTGCAACGAAACCTGCGCGAAGCCATTCTAGAACTCTGCAGCCTGAAGACTCTTCTACGAACCTGAAAACCCCTTAATACAACTGTTTAAAGTTATAAGTTATAACCCTGAAAACCCTTGAATACAACTGTTTAAAGTTATAAGTTATAACCCCACCCAAAGAGCCCGAAGAATTCGTCTAGGACGGTGCAAAACCCTTCAAGGAAACTGCTCTCAAAAGCCCGAATCGATTCAGGGAAGTCGTTTCCTGGACCCCAAAAGTATGTAGGTTCATAGCCTTCTATAGGTTTTGGGACATTTTTTAAATCTACTTTTGGGGGTTTAGGTAGGCAAGTTCCTGGGCCTTTCGGGGTGTATCGTTTACTATAGGAGCTTTAATAATTACAATAGGGTTTTGGGCTCCTTTGCTGTATAGGTTTTGAAGATCAAAAGCGAGGCCTTTACCCTAAACCCCTAAACCCCTCAATCCCTAAACCCTGAACCCTAAACCGTAAACCCCTAAACCTAAGCCCTAAACCCTAAGCCCTAACCCCTAAACCGAGCCCAGGCTCCTTCTGGTGCCAATGGCGGCCCAGCACATCGCAGCCTGGGGCCATTCGGAGCTTTTGAACTCGATGCACAAAGAACGCTATCAGCGCATTAGCTGCGCTTTTTTTGGGGGGAAGTCCGAGGGGGCTTAGCAAAACGGAGCCCTGGGAAAATGGGGCTTCAGGGATTCAGGTTTTTGTTCTTACCTTCGCCGTTGAAATGGGTGGTTGTCAAAATTATGGTCCCTTTTTGGGTGCCCTAAATAATAGGTGCCGCATTACAATAGGGACCCAAAAAGGAACCATAATTTTGACAACCACCCAAATGTGCAGAAATAACCGACTCTCACAACCCGCATGGAACTTTCCGAAGCCCCAGAGCCTCATCGACCTGCCACAATCCCTCTATAGATCCGCAGGACGTGCAACGAACCTATTCTAGCCCCATAGGGCCCTTCTAAGACCATTGCAGAACCTGCAGATCCCCCTACGAAATCCTTGCTTAAAAAACTCGCGTAGAACCCTTACCAAAATCCTTGATCAGCCCTGAGCGAAACCCGACAGAAAAGTTTGGCAAACCTTGCAGTAGCCAATAAGACATCCGAGAGAAGCCCCGTTTGCAATCCCACCTAAACCCGATGATTCTCCATTTCACCATCAACCCCTGCACAAAAGCTCCTAAAAATGCCCAAGCCCTTGACCCTCCGAACTGTGAGTGATTTAACCTGCCCACAGGCCACAAAACTGGTGTTCCGCAAACCCTTTCAGCACTGTTACTTGGAGGGTCGGGGGACTTGGTAAGTAGATATTAAGCAGAGTTATAAGTACCCTAAAAGGGATCCTAATTGGGGACAAGGTATTTGCTCTATAAAACTACTTACTACGTCCCCCGACCCTCGAAGTACCTCGAGCTCCGAACCCCAAACGCTGAACCCCCAACCCTAACCCTAAACCCGAAACCCTAAACCCCAAACCCGACTAAACCCTAAATCATAAACCCCAAACCCCCGGGCTTCCCGGGCTCCCGGCAGCGCCAGGGCGCAGTCCGCAGCCGGGAGGGCCTCTGGCACCAGCGAAGTCTCCCGAAGCCAAGCGCCTCGAGTTCTTTCTGCCCTCAAAACCCCTATACCCTAAAACCCTACACCTTAAGTAAACCCTAAAACCCTAAACCCTAAAATCCTACACCTTAATTAAACCCTAAAACCTAAACCCCCTTAACCCTAAAACCCTGAAACCCTACACCGTATTTAAACCCTAAAGCTTATATACTATAAACCCGTCCAGGTAAACCCTAAAACCCTAAACTTTGAAACCCTACAAAAATAGTTCAATCCTACAACCTAAACTCTAAACCTCTGGACCTCCTTGGGCCAAAAGGAAGGCTCAAGTATACAAACAGGACCGACTCTGGGGGGTCTAACGTCTTTTCATAGCAACTATACCTTGAGCCGCGCCCTAAACCCCGAACCCTAAACCCTAAAACCCTAAACCCCCCAAACCCCGAACTCTAAACCCTAAAACCCTAAACCCCCAAACCCCTAAACCCCGAAGCCTAAACCCTAAAGCCCCAAACCCCCAAACCCCTAAACCCTAGACCACCTTGGGCAAAGGCTAAGACTCCAACTATACAAATAGAACCGACTCGGGGTCGAACGTCTAAAAGTCTATAGGTGGTACCTACTTCGGGCGATTTGGAATCTTAGTGGAAAGCTCTTGGAACTATGAACTTGCCGTCTTCGGCCTCTATCGGCGTAGTTATGTTTTAGTTTTGGTTTGGTTTGTGTGCTGGGTTATGCTTCTTTGCCCGTCGCGAACGGATTTGACAGCGTTTTGCTGGTGGGTCCCTCAACACATGAAACGGTCCAAGGGGTTGAGGGTAGCAATGCGACTTTTATGCACGTAATTATTCAGACAATCAGGACAAGTCATTCAGGGGAGCCGTAGTCACAGGATGTTGGAGTCTGTGGGAACGTTGCAGTTTAGACATCTTGGGGCGTGGACTGCTTTGCTTCTTACGCGGGGATATCAGACGTTTAAGGCTAGGGCTTAGTGTTCAAAAGTGTTTTTCGTTTAGAAGCTGTGGGATTTGGGGTTGACTTACACTCTATTCAACACTCTATTCCGTTTCTGAGGGCTCAGGGTTTAGGGTCTAGGGCCTAGGGTTTAGGTCATTCATAACAGTTCCAACACTTCAGACAAAAAACGCAAGAGTCGGACCTCATACGTTGTCTACAATCTCCATCCATCCTAAACCCCCCAAAACCCCTCAACCCTAAACCCGATAGTCTGAGCCCGCAAAGCCGAAAACATAGACCCTAAACCAACCCTCAACTCGGCAGCCGAATCCCTAACGCCTAAACCCTCGACCCCTTAGCCTACTCATAGGCTCCATAGCAGCTCCTTTTTGGGGATGACCTTATAGGATTCTAAATATGAAAGCCCAAAAAAGAACTACTATGGAGCCTCTATGCAGTTCAGGGTTTGGTTCATGAAAATAAGAACCCTACTTATGCCCTAAACCTAAACAAAAATCCTAAACACCTACATTTTCGACGCCAAGGTGTAGGCGAAGAGCAGATCGCCGGCGAGTGGACTCCCAAAGCCCCGAAGGTTATGGCCAGCCTGCAGAAAGCGAGTAGGCTTAGGGTTTAGGTTTAGGGCTTAGGTTTAGGGTTTAGGGTTTAGGGTTCAGGGTTTAGGGGTTTAGGGTTTAGGGCATTAAGTAGGCTTAGGGTTTGTGATATACGTTGCTTGGGGTTTAGGATATACTACAGCCTACTCATTTGTAAATGGTTTAGGCATGTTTAGGCCCGGATGGCCAGCCCGCAGAACCCTGCGGTTTAAGATATGGGGTTTAGGGTGTAAGAGATGAGCGATCAGGATATAATACCACCCTGTGGTTTAACATGCAGGGTTTGAGGGTTCAAATAATAAGGCTGATGTAGTCGGGTTGGGGGAGATGCTTAAATATACAGAGTCTGCGGGTTAAGGATATACGGTTTAGTCGGGTCCAGGGTATGTATGGATATAGGCTTCAGGTTTTATGGTTTTTGTGTTCTTTTAGACATGTTAGACCGGACCCTCCCATCTCAGTGGACTCAGTGGTCATACCCTCAGGTTTAGGGTTCAGGGACTCATCCTTGAAGCATAATGCCCTCTAACCCGCCCTGATGCACACACCCAAACCAGTCAGTGTGCTCCTCTGCATGCAGATTTCGGTAATACTGCTGTGGATGACGGCGATCTTCGCGATGATTGTGATGCTTGATAGTAGCGATAATGTGGGTGATGATGATAACGGTGATGACGACGATGAGCACAACCAAGCTGTTGACATAACAGTCTTTCCATGCCCAAAGGTTCAATGACAAACAGTTCCGAAACCCCGAACTCGGCAATCAACTTAAAGCTCCACATCGAGACACCGTCAACCCTAAACCTCCGAGGCCTCACCCCCAAAACCTCCAGCATGAGGGCCTGAATTGTTAGAGTAGGCTGTTTGGGTATATGTATTTTTGGGGACTGGAAGGGAATACAACTACGTAGTCGTGGCAGCTTATGACTCAAGACCCCAACTCCCAGGCTCATGTAGGCCTAGAGTTCCTCTGCGCACAAAGGAGGAGCTCCGGAATGAGTTCCTCACGGATGCAACGGGCTTTGGTCGAAGCTTCTCTCTGAGAAGGCGGGGGGCCAGCAAAACTTCACTTCGATGTTTTCTGTGGATTTGAGACTTGAAGCGCAGGAGCTACATCTTGACTCCATCACTTCTTCCCAACATGTTTGTGACGATCTACGGGAGCCACCAAACCGCCTGCAGGCCGTCTCTAGCCTGGAACCTTCAACCTTTGGCCATGACAGCCTGAACCACTAGACCCTGGACGTCCAAGTCTGCGTCCATCAAAACTTCCGTCAGAGTCAAGGGTCCTCCATCGCAGTGAGGCAGGGCAGCATCGCCTGGAAAACATAAACGCATGTCATACCACTAGCCATAAATGGGCTGGGTCTCAACATGTTATGCTTCTGTGCTTCCTGGCCCCTAAGACCCTAAACCCCCAGGGGCATTACTGAGGACAACAAACTCTACCTCACGCCCTTGCAACCCCTACGGTATAAGCCTGAATAGCTTCACTCGGGCTTGGAGGGCACAGCCGCTATAATTTCTGTACAGAAACCCTATAAATAGAACCCTCTTTGACCGTATTCCCCCTAAGCCCTAAAGCCTAAACCCTGAAGCGGATGGTGTCCAGGGACCTCTGCATTGAAAGCAGCTGCAGCGGCCGCGGCAGCAGCGGGATTAGAGCCTTGAGACATTTTGAGCACTAACGGGCCCTTAAAGGGAAACCATGTACACCAAACCGTTTAGGGCTAAAGGACATGAAGGCATTAACTTAGGCTGTAATTCCCCTGGGTCCTAAACCCCTAAACCGGGCTAAATGTTGTTCACTTTTTTACCAATCAAGTATACATTGCACAACCTCACGCCGTGTCGAATCGAGCCCTCAGGCGCTCAAAGCAGGCGGGCTGTGGCTGCAAGGCTTACTCAACTTCAAGGTCCAGGGCTTAAGGCCTTTCGGGCTAAAGGCTTTGGGTTTGAAGATGGATGTAAGGTAAGGTCCGGGGGAAAAAACTCTCGGGGTTCAACCCGTATGGTTCGAGGTGGAGGGTTTGAGGTTGAGGGCTTCAGTTGGCAACTTGAGCTTGGTCTTCGCAGTCTTCGGACATTTGTGCCAAGGGTTTAACTTTGGCTTAAGGTGTTATTTATGGTTGCGGGTTTATTAGTTCTCAGCGGACTCAATGAGAAGTGGTGCTGCACTAAACCGTGGAGCATGGCATTAACATGGCGGGTGCCTTTTAGAACATCTGGGTTTCGGAACCTGTGTAAACCACGTCCCTCCAACACTCCCCACCTACATTGCACCTAAACGGGTTGCAAGGAAACGGGTGGACTCCTTTCGCCTAACACCCTAAACGGTCCTACCATGATTCGCACTGTGTCCATGCAGCAAAGTTAACCCAAAGTGCTGCTCAGCAGCTCAGCGCCGCCACCGACAACGCTTCCAGGACCACGGGCCTGTACCACTGCTCCTCCTCCTCCTGGTCCGCCTCCTGCTTCTCCCCCTCCTCCTCCTCCTCCTCCTACAACAACAACAACGACTACTCGCGATTCGTGCTCTGGTTGTAGCTTTCACACTGCTGTACTCTCAGTGCGGTTTGGATCGAAGTCGCAGTTTATGTAATTTCAAAAGCCTCCTCCGAGAACGACAAGGGAACTTTCGAACGAGGCCTACAGGCAGAGTCATGCAAAACGCGAAGCTAAACCCTAATCTAGGCCGAGCAAGCAACGCCACCGACACAAAACTAAACTCTGACTTCGAATCCATCACAAAATCAGAACATCAGAAGTCAGAAGACATGATAATAACAGTGATAGTATAGTATCTCTAAACAACACCGCTGCCGCCCCGACGTTGGTGCTCGCTCTAACAGCCGCAGCAGCAGAGGCGGCAGGAGTCCTTGATGGCATGCAATGCAGCCGAACTTCTTGAGGCTTCAGGGCTATCCTACTGGAGGATGAGGGGACTTAGTAAGTATCTGAAATAAGGCTATAAGTGGATATAGCTATAGTTACCTTACCTAGCACGCTACTTGCTAAGTCCCATGATCCTCTAAGTACGGCTAAGAACCCTCAGCTTAGGGCCTGTGGGAAAACGTGCCGTGCCATGGAGGCTTCGCTGCATGATTTTGGCAACTGTAACGTTTGTGGCTTGAGGTTTGACATTGCATTTATTCTCAAGGCATGGGGCTGAATGTGCGAGGTGGGGTTGGGATTTGGATGTGGATAGTTCTTACATATTACGAGGGGTCCCGATTCAAACGGGGCTTATGCCAAGGATCCCACTGTCTAATGCGGTCCCCTATTCTATGAAACTGGAGGTTTAAGAGGTTGGTCCGAAAAGGGACTAGGCCTGGTGTTCACTTCCGCCGAAACTCGGTGGTGGACGTTTTCTGGCAGCGATGCAGCCTGATGTCCCTGGCATAGCCTCGGTTTAGTATAGGTATAGGGGTCTGAGGGAATTAACATACAATGCTGTTCTTAGGCCTCCTCATTATCATTTTACAACAATATACCCGAAACCCCTAGGCACCGAAAGTACAGCCCCATCGGCTTGACGCTTCCGAGTTTAGCGTAGGACGGAGGGAAGCCCCGCGCCACTAAAAAACAAGCTCGAGCCGCTAAACCTTAAGCGGAGAAGTCGTGGAGTCAAGATCGGGATAGGTGACATGGCGGGGAAGCTTACAGGGTTTCGTGTTTCAGTTACAGGGCTTACAGTTCAGGGTTACCAGTCAGAGAGAAGTTTGGGTGCAAGTTTAGCGTTGCTGGTTCAGAGTCTATATAGGGCTTAACAAAAGCCGCGGAACATTTCCGATGCGCCACCTGTCGCCATTTATGCAAGTGCACCGCTGCCAAGGTAATTTTTGAGAAAGCTGACAGGTGTTTCCTCAGCCGGCTGCGGATCACCTAAACCCGAAATCCTGAAACCCTAAACAACAATCCGGAACTTTCGATTCAAGGCAAAAGCCAAGGCCCTTGCCAGCGCAGCGCACGGAGTAGCGACTGCGTCGGCAGCGTGGAATAATCCAGAGCTTCATTGACCTAAGCTCGGCTATCAAGACCTGAAGTCCCCGATTAGACAGGGGCCTGCATACTTTCAGTACGTAGGGATTCGGGCTATATCGTACTGCACTTTCACCCCAGGAGGAGTAGTAACGGTCTTTGCGCCTTCGGCGCGAAACCCGGATACGACACCCTGAAACCCTAGAGCCCGACATCCTAAACCGTTGCTAAAACCCTGCCTCATCAGGACCTCCCCGCGGGCCCTTTATTAGAGTCCTTATGGCCCTTAATAGTGGGTATTTGGGGGTATATTTGGGGGTAGTTGGGGGGTCTAGGAAGCCACAAGGACTTCACGCCTACAGCTAAGAGAAAGATTCTGCACATTAGAACCCTGTAGAACTTCCTACGAGAATTTAGAAACCCCTCGAAGCCGAAACCTCCAGATTTCCGAATCCCTAAAATCCAAAAATCCTAAACACCCTAAACCCTAAACTCTGAATCCCCAAAATCCTAACCACCTTGACGTCTGAAGACTTACAATTGAACCCCAACTCTGCAGAAACCCCCAAATCGGGCGTATGACCTCCGTTGGAAGCCCGAACCTTTAAAAGCCAAAGTTACCCGATAAAACCCGAGTACAAACAGCAGAAAACAGAAACACAGTGAACACTTCGAGAAGCTTAACGAAACCATTGTCTGTGTAGAGATTTTGTTCTTGATTTATAACCATCTAAAACAAAGATGAGCCCTGCAGAATCCTGATACAACCGTAATTAATAAACAATCAGTATGAACCTGTAAACCCAGATAAACCATTATCCATTATGTTGAACTCGAAAACTAAGCCCACCTCACCTCTTCAAACCCCTTACCTAGACCCCCCCCCCCCAACTACCCCCTAATATACCCCAAATACCCAATAAGGAGGGCCTTAAGGACTCTAATAAAGGGCCCATAGGGGGTCCTGGTATAGCTCGAAAACTAAGCCAACCCTAGACCCCAAACCCTAAAACCCTAAACCCTAACAATTACAACCTCTAAGCAAGTTCACCCGAAAGCTGAGGCAGCCGAGAGGACACTTCGAAGCAGATCGGAGGAGGATATGCGGCGGCCCTGTTGGACCACGTTTGTCTCACGAGAACCCTGAAGAAAAGACACACTCTCTCTCTCTCTCTCTCTCTTTCTTTCTCTATCTGAAAACATATATATATATATGACCACATAAATTTTTAAATGTACATAAATATCATGTTACATGTATCATGCAGGTATGTATGTAAGCTTGTACGTACGTATGTTCTTGATACAGCCTGTCTACAGCAATCACAAAACGCTGGTGTAGTGTTCAAGGTTGGAGGATTTGGTGATTTAGGGTTGAAGGAACTATGTTGAGGGTTCAATGACGCAGGGTCATGGGATCAAGGATTTGCGATTTGAGCTTTAAGAGTATTGAATTTGAGGGCTTTTGCATTCCCGCTTCCTTGCAAGCTAGGAATGTAAATTCCAAGAAGCTCCAAATCCCCTTGACGAAGGACCCTTAACAGTTTAAAACGGTGTTTGTGGATTTTGCATGTCTTCGTTAACTAGTTTTAGGGCGGTTAAACGCCTAAACGATGGAGCTGCCTTGAAACACAACAAAACGACACTGGAGTTCAGCAATAATTGAGACTGTCGTGGTGGAGTTTAGGAGTTTATGATTTACGGAAGTAGGGCTTGTTTAAATATGCAGACTATTAAGTTTCAGCAGTCCGCTTAATGTTGGGAGCTGAAGAAACATTAACTTTGTTGTCTTCGTCGTAGTCGTGATCGTGGCCGAAGGTTTAGGGGTTTAGGCTTTACGGCGTTTAGGGTGTCGGATTGTTGTTGCTGTTGTCGTTGATGTCGTGGTTGTGGTTGTGGCGGTTGTGGTGGTTGTGGAGGTTGTGGAGGTGGCTGTTGTTGTTGCCGTTGCTGGCAGTGTTGCTGCTGCTGTTGCTCTTCTTGTTGCCTTGCTATGTTGGACACCGACAATGGTTTGACAAGTGAGCTTGGGTAGTGTCTCGAGTCTTCGAGGCAGGGTTCGTTCAACAGCACCAAACAGCAACGAACCAAGACAGCTGCGGACAAAGCGGCGCCCATTTTGTCGACGGCCTGTCATGTTTCGAGTGCGGAGCTTTTCTATCACCGAGAACCCTGCAATGCTGCAAGCCCTAAAGCCTGACCCCTAAACCCCGAAAGCCCTCACCCGAAACCTGGAACGATGAGGCTCCGAGCCTGGAAACAACGGGGTTTGGGGAACTGAGCGGTGCTGTTCCCAAAGGGTCCTAGGTACTGCTATGGGGATACTTCGCAGGGCCTGGGCTTAGGGTTCCTTTAGGGGTTTAGGGCTCCGTCCAGGGCTTTAGGGTTCCTTTAAGGGGGGGGTACTTCCCCAAAGTACACGATAGTATATCCTAATATATAAGTACTTTGGACCCTTTGGGGTTGTAGTTCCTCGTACGCATTCCTTGTTGCGTGTGCTCTTCCCTTCTCCTTCTACTGTTGGCAGGTTTAGGGTGCCGGGTGTAGGGTTTGGGGATTTGTCGCTTAAGGGCTTAGCGGTTTTGATTTTCGGGTTTGGGCTTCCCGGGGCGTAATGCCCTGCACTCCGATATCTTAGGGCCTACTGGATAGGTCATAGAAGGGGCCTTCGAATATTATCATTAATTTTTCAAGCCCTATACAACTACAATAGTCCAACTTCCTGAATCCCTACCCGGTTACCCCAAGCCTCAAAGCCTTGCGCCAAGCCCGAAATCCACCCTACACCCTTCACCCTAAAACCTAAACCCCGAAACCCTAAACCCCTAAACCCTAAACCCCTAAACCCTACAACCTAAACCCTAAACCCCTAAACCCTAAACCCCTAAACCCTACACCCTAAGCCCTAATCCTCGAACCTTCAACTCTGCTTCAGCCCGGAGAGATGAAGCCCTTAATCTAGGGGCCTTGATAGTTAGAATAGGATTCCCTTTAAAGGGCTCTATATAAGTAAGGGCTACTATAAGGGATACGATAGTATAGGTACTATAATATAGGGGCCTTGATAATTAGAATAGAGTTTCGGGGGTATTTTATGCTATAACTAATTTAATAAGAAGCCCCTCAAAACAGTATTAGTAGTGATTTAGGCCCCTATAGTACCCTATAGTAATTGGGCATTGGGCTTCGGGTTTCGGGGTTTGGGGGTTTTAGAGATACTTTAGGTCACATCACAAGAACATCATCATAAAGCCATCATCGGGCCTGCTGGTTTAAGCCATGTTTCCTTGACGGCACCTGTGAAACACGATCAAGACTTCAAAAAGAATGTTAGTAAACTTTTCGGGACAGCTTCTTCACGGGGAACTGGACTGGCACTGACCTCTCAGAAATCCTAAACCCTAAACCCTAAACTAGACCCCGCGAGCCGAAGCAACAAAGCCAGCGCCTCGAAAAACTCCAAGGCCAATAGCGCCGCCGGTGCATCTGAGAGGCCCGTCCTTTGAATTTTAAACCCAGACACCCCCAAGGGGCCTTTATTAGAGTCCTTATGGCCCTTTAATTATTGGGTATTTAAGGTATAATCGGTATGAATTTTAGGGTTTACCAGGAACCCCCAGGGCCCTTTATTAGAGTCCTTATGGCCATTAATTATTGGGTGTTAAAGGTATAATTGAGTGTAGTTGGGGGGGTCTAGGTAGGGTTTGTGCTTTACGGTTTGGGGTTGAGGGGCCAGGATTTCCCTTGTGGCATTGCAGCTTAGGGCTACAGGGTTTGAGGCACTAGTGGTGTATTTCATGTCGATTAATGTGGGAGTGTATCTAAAACTGATGTAAGGTGGGATCAACTATGTCAGACTGTCAGAGGTCATCTACGCAGCAACTGAGTTTGGAAAGCACTAAACCCAAGTCCCCCCCAACCCGCAAACGCCGCAAAGCGTACCCAGCCCTACGCTGCATCCGAAAGCCCTAGAACTCCCTCCATGCCAAGCTCTGAAGCTTCCACAGCCTTCAGTCGCAAAGCCCTCAACCTGCCTCCCCACAACCCTGAACCTTGAAGCCCACACCCCAAACCACCCTAAAACCCCTGAACCCCCAAGCCCTAAAACCCATCAACACCAAACCCTACAAACCCTACAACCTTGAACCCAAAGTCCTTGAACAAAAAACCTAAACCCTAAACCTTATACCCTGAACCCTAAATCCTAAACCCTATACCCTAAACCCCAAACCCTAAACCCCCTAAGCGCGCACGCAGAAGCCGAAGACCCCAAGCCCCTCCTCGAGGCAGCAGCGCCCAGCGCTCGCGACACCGAGCTGAAGAGGTCGGTCGGAGAGCCTTCTGCTGCTAGTAACAGCATATACCTAGACCCTCCATCTACCCTCTATTAGACCCTGAATGCCCATTATTTGGGGCGGGCCATATACCTCTATTTAAGGGCACATGGAGGGTCCATGTAACAGCATATTATAGTACATTAGGGCTTGAGTGTTAGAGGGCGAGTTTAACCAAAGACTTCGCTTCAACCCTGAACCCGGACTGCCACCACAAACGATGCCGGCCTCCTGCAAAGCTCGTGCAAGTCTCGGCCATCGCGGCTATCAGGCGCAGGGCCTTGAGGGTGGAGGGGTAGGGTTTAGAGGGGTGCTTAATTGCAGAATCTAGGAGTCGTTGCAGTGAAGCCCTAAACCCTAACAAATACGTGTAGTTCCCTAAACTAAAGCCCAAACCCCTATACCCCAAGCCGTAAACCCTATGCCCTAAACCCTTAACCACAAAACCCTAAACCCTAAAGCCTAAACCCCTATACCCTAAACATTAAACCCTATGGCCCTAGAGCCTAAACCTTATAAACCCTAAGAACCTTTCTTTAAAGAGAGCCCCTGGCCCAAGCCACGGAGACGAGCCTCGGCTGATGGGACGGTTGGGCGCCCTAAGACGGCCGTGAGAAGCATGTGCCAAAGGTGGTCAACCTGACTGGGGTTTAGGGGCTTATGTGGCTTAGGGGTTTAGGGTGTGGGGTTTAGGGCTTGGGGTTTGTAGGGGTTTAGGGTTTAGGGTTTACGGTTTAAGACTCCTTTAGAGGATCCTATTGCGCTTCTATGGCTTCTAGAAGAGGTTGGAAGATGTTGAAAGGTTAGGTGAACTGCTTTTCATTGTTAATGCGCTGTTTTTCTCCCATTGATCTCCACGGTTTGGGGGATTTAATGGCGTGTTCTGGATTTACGGCCCCATGCGGCTTTTGAGCTTAGCATCCAGATTCTGTTTCTGACTGGGCTCCTTGTCAAATCACCATACGGTTTACTAATTTACTGGGCTTTTAAGTAACCAAGGAGAATTTTTAAAGTATAAACTTTTGTTTCATAATGGTTCCATTAAGGGAAAAAGAATTAACGTATGGTACTCCAAAGCCTAGTTTAGGTCCAGGAAGCATCTTCCAATGTAGATTTCTAGAGTTCAGTTTGCTCGTTGCAGTGTTTCTTTGGAGGAGCCAACCTAGACCCTCCATCTACCCCCTATTAGACCCTAAATGCCCCTTATTTGGGACCATATACAGTGAACCCAGAAAGTTGGAACATGGATTAAGGAGGATTAGTGCTGGGATCCCTTATACTTTACTTTAAGGGCAGGAGGCTAATGATGTTCCAACTTTCTGGCTTCTACTGTAACATACCCATATTTGAGGGTACAAGGAGGGTCCTGGAAGGTTTCGGCCTGTTTGCTTCGAGGATTAGGCGTTTGTTGGGGTTGCTTTGGCAGCCAAAAATCCCATTCAGTGCCTTTTGGGTTTAGGACTTTAGGACTTGGGGTTTCCGGCTTCGGGGTTGAAGGTTTGGGGGTTGCTCAGGGTTTAGGCTCTCCAAATTGCAAGGACGCCCCAAGTCGTGAGAATCGGAAGCTCTTCCTGAACGTCTAGACGGATCGTTGGTAGGACCTCAAGTCTCTTCTTGGTTGAGGTATGGGTTCTCTGGATCTTCCGCTGTGGATCAACAGGGTTTGGGGTCTGAGGTTTATAGGGTTTATGGTTTAGGGAAAGAACTTCCCAACATAGAGTTTGACAAACCAAGGCGGGTTAAGCCGAGGGTGTAAGGTTTCGGGTGTTTGCTTTTCTGTGCCACAAAACAATATAGCTCCTTCTCTCGAACGTCATTTGCGAGATAGCCACTTGTGTATGTATAGCTTTGAGCAGGACTCTAAATCCCAACCGCCAAGTAAACCGCCCTGCAACAAGTCAGGGTCTTCTAAGCGCACCAGTGCAGAACAAAATCCTGCGGTCGGAGAGGATCCCGAAACTGAGCCTAAAGGCATTCGTCAAATAAACCCAAGGACCAAGGACCCTAAACGCACAAAGCTCTCAACCCTCAACCGACAGACCATGAAAAAACAAAACCTAAACCTGCAAATACTGAATCGAAAAACTATCAAAGTTTCCCAGGGTTCCAGATTCAGAACATCTTCCACGTCCTTACCCTAAAGTTTCGGGTGTGGATGGATCTTGGTGCTGGGCCAAGCGACGGCATTTGAACTTCGCAAAGCACATATAGCCTGCCCGCCATGCTTCGGCTTGGGGCGTATCCATAAAACAAAGGTAACAGCTACATCAGCATAAACAAAGTTATGCCTAAAGTCTAAGCCCTACCCCCCGAAACCCTACACCCAAAACCCTAAACCCTGAAACCCTTAAACCCTAAACCCTTAAACCCTAAACCCTAAACCCCCAAACCCTAAACCTTAAACCGTAGGTTCAGGAATCGGCTTGGGGATGCTTCTCAGGGCCTCCCGACGACCTTCACCCCAAAAACAACTCAAGAACAACATGCAGCATCTGCTACTCATCGCTTTACTTCGGATGCTTTCAAAACTACCGGCGTAGAACAGTTCCTAAAGATCCATGTTCCCAAATAGCATATACTTCGGCCTTAAGGTAGTCCCTGTTTAGGTGCTGTAGTAAGGCCTAACTACATACTATCTGGGCACATGGAGCCTTGTGGGAACTTAAGGCGTGGAGCTTGGAGTGCTTTTGAATCCGACAGGAGTACCAAAGCTTGTGTTTATATGGAAACGGATGCTGAACCAGGTGTCCTTGTCTCAACAGCAAACCCCTCTTCGATAAGGTGCAGCGGACAACCCTGAAACAACCAAACTCGACTGCATGCGGCGCTGCATTCGCCACAAACCTCAAATCCTAGACATTCAACTCTAAAGCATGTAGACCAATAAAACTATCTTTTATGGATTTCTTATTATTGTTTTTATATAGAAATCTTGAACAGGTAGTTTTGGGGGCACACCTCGGCACAGTTGACGATGTCCTGCAGCTGCCAGGAAGCCACGCTTTGAGCGGCAGCCTGCACATGTGGCCACACGGCAAAGGGAGCCACCGACCCCAAAGTACATTTCCCTCGATAGGGTTTTTTCATTAAGTTTGGGGCGTCAAATAGGACATGCCTAAAGTTCTTTCAAAGGGATTCTTGTCACGATTGAGGTTCTCTCATTTAAGGTTTACCGGGCTCATTCTTTGGCGGAGTGAGGGTCCATGAAACTCTAACCCGGAACCCCGAAATTTCCGAATCCCAAACAACAATCCCTAAACTCCCTAAACCCTAAACCCTAAACGGCCCTAAACACTTCTGAAACGAGTCGGGCGTGGGGGTATGTTGCCGATATCCTTCCGAGCCACGAGGCCGCTTCCTAGCAAGGATTGCTACGTCTAATTTCAAGAACTACCCCTTTGGGAGTTTCCAAAAATTAGGGGTACCTTGTTTTGGGGTCCTTATAATAAGGATCCTACTATTTAGGGTACTGTATTAGGGTCCCCTATTTTCGGAAACTCCCATATAAAGAGAGCCACCCTAACCCTATACCGTAAACATTAAGCCCTAAGAAGCCTGCTACCTAATCAGACCCCCCAACTACCCTCTAATATCCCTAAATACCCACTGTTAAGGACCATAAAAGCCCTATTAAATGGCCAGTGGGGGGGTCATGGTAGACTGCGGATGTGGCTTTTTGAACCCTGAACTTTGAACCCTGAGCGGATAAAAGGATCCTTGTTCAAAGGCCTAGGACGTGGGGCTCCGAGTGCCCTAAAAGAAACAGGATTCGGGGGCATGTGGTATGCTGCCACTATCGAAATGGTCAGTCATGCCCATAAAAGCCCCATGATTCTGAGGCCATGTGAATGCGACCCGTAGAGCTTTAACACTGACATTAAATACCCGAGCTGAAGGGAGTGCACTGCTGGGATTACTTCCGCCACTCGAGGCTGTGGACTTCACTTCCAAAACCCACTCAGGCTTAGGGGCTGAGTAACCTAGCCCCCAAAAGGTTAACCTTTTCAATTACATGGTAGGATTATAAGCCCCAAAAGGTTAAAGGTTACATACTCAGCTACTAAGAAGGACATTTCGGATCTGTAAGGAGGCCGGGTTGCCAGATTCGTGTAAAGCCCATAGCCCCAAACCCTAAATCCGTGTTCGGGCTCAAATCAACGTGGGGATTCAAGTCGACGGCGAAAGGTGTTGCTTAACAACAAGAGGTTCAAGCTGCTACTGTGTAGCTCTGAGTCACTTCTAACGCAGAGCCGTGGTCGACCATATCACCTCACCACCTCTCTTCATATTGGGTTGAGTTCAGGATACGATCGCGGGTTTAGGCTCCATGCCTATGTTTAGGAGATTAGTGCTCGCGGCTGTAAGTTCATCTGAAGTACTACGTAGGAACTAGCAAGTGTCCACTGCACACCAAACTATATATGGAACATGCTACTAGTATACCCATAAGCACACTCACTCGCATAAGGACACTCACTCACCCACCAATATTCCTAAGGATCCCAAAATACTCACCCGCAGCCTAGAACCCCACAAGAGGGGTCGGAGGCCTTAGTAACAGTACCTCCTTATAGTCCCTTCTATAATAAGCTCCAAAACCCGATTCAAATATACATCTCAACGATTAAGACGCCTATCTTTGACCCTCATCGTATCCCTTCTAGAACCGTCTTAAAGGAATCCTTAAAGAAACCCTGTTCCAGTCACTAAGGCCCTTATTTGAGACCCTACTTCGGATGGGGGAGCTCCCGACCTGAGCTAAAACGTTCATAGCTTCGCTGTCCGCTTCGTCATTGCTACCTCCAGCGACTTATTAAGGGTCTAGGGTTTAAAGTTTAGGGTTTAGGGGTTCTGAGACTTGTGCCGCGGCAGCCCAGTTTGTGCAGGCTTCCACCAGGATTTTCGAGATATACAGGCCTTTGTGGCGGTTCCACAGGGTCTTATGAGAGTCTCGTTTTATGGTTTAGGGAGCCCGAGACTCATACTCCTCATAACCATCCTGTATCGCGTCACGAATCATGATCGAAAGTTCTTTATGTGCATTCTCCGGCTATTCAGCCCGCTGGCGTTGCTGCACGTAAACAAGATTTCTCTAGCGGTGTCCGAATAACTAGATTGCGTGCATGGGCTCTTTGAAGACGCTTGCTTTTTCCCAAAGAGCTCTCTGTGGGTTTGGGCCGTAGGGTCTGGTTGGAGGATCATGAGACTTGTAAGCCAGGTGATAAGTAATCACCTTGATTGGGGTTGTCAGTAGACATAACTTTTGTGCCTTACCTATAGCCCTACTTACTAAGTCCCCGGATCCTCTAAGACTCTAAGTAGGGTATAGACTGAGGCTGTCAGGATCACGTGGTGGAGGTGCCTTTGTTACGTTTCTACTGATACTCGTACACACACTGCAAAGTTGGTTATGTCGTCATTCACTTCTCCATGATCATGAACAGGCCGGGCGGCGCCTGACACCTTGATTTAGCGGCTTCTGGCTTGAAAGATATCAGGGGCTGTTACAACTGAAAAAGCTCTGATGGCACTCCAGACAGTACATCGCGAACAGACGCACTTGGCTGAATTCCAGAGTACCATAAACATCAAGGCCCAAAAAGAAGGCCCCCCCCAATTGTAAACAACACCGTACCCAAAACAGTTCAGGGCTAACGTGTGGAGCCTGTCGTTGCCAGTGCCCGGATGGCGCTTCCCGCAGTGCCCCCGCGCCAAGAAAGTGGCTGAGGGGGCGAACCTGCAACAAGACACTCTGTCAAAGTCTACATCCCCTCTGCTACAACCCCCCAATTAACCCGAACGGCTGAAAACAGAGAACCCCTCGAAAGTCTAGCAAAACCGCGGACCCTTCATGCACTGACTTAACAAGCCCTGCATCTTAAACCCTGAGGTAACGTTTCCGAAGCTCAATGGGGCAGGAGATTCAAGATACGAGGATCCATGCTTTGGTTTGGGCCTTCGTTTTCGTTTTGCGGTTCATAGGGGTTCCGGTCAAGAAGCCCTTTGTTCATCTACTACGTTCAGTTATGAATCCCCTGGGAAAGCTGTATGAATGACTCCCGACCATGGACAAGAACCGAGAGCTTGCACATGAACTCTAAACATCCAAACAACGAAGATATGTGTGCTTTTCCCCATGGATTTTGAGATTTGCGTACTCTGATCTGGACCGCGAATAACCGTACGGACCCTCAGAGCATATAGATTAGGCTTCCGGTTGGAAGGAGTGTGTCTAAACTGCAAACTAAAGCCAGGAACCCTCCAGGACCCCCGAAGGGCCCGAAAATCGAGCCCCGATGGCCCTCAAAAAAAAGCGGGTATTTAAGGTATAATAGAGGGTAGTTGGGGGGTCTACCTAAAACCCTGAATGCCCTACATCCTGAACCTCACGACCTCAACCTTCACACGTCAACACAGATCCCCAAAGCCAAAAAGCCAGTACGACCCATAACTTAACAAACACGCTAACCTTTAAAAACTCGGCTGGGTCTCATTATGCACCCGAAACGATACGGTTTGCCAAGGAACAGATTAAACCCCGAACCTAATCTCTGCATCGTAAGTTCTCGGCCCCTAAACTCTAAACCGAGAACTTAGAAGCCTAAAACACTAAAACCCTAAATCGCGCCTGAGCGCAGCTCATCTACGAGGAGCCGGCGCCTTATCCACAAAGTGTGCATGAAACGCAGCCCCTTACTTTACAGGGTTTTCAGGGTCAGGGGAAAGTCTGGAAGGGGTACTCTAGGCTACAAGCCCAAGTGCTCTTTAAGGGTTGGGATTTAAGTGTTCAGAATGCACACCGCCCTCCTACTCCAAGTTGTAACACGCGGGACTCTGTTGATGACGACATTTTCGGAGCAGATCAAAGTTAGTCGACCAAAGGACACGTCCTGTCATCACTTGGATTTGAGGGCTGCCTTCTTCCGCAGGGTCAACATAGACCTATGAAGCAATATAGTATAGTATAGGGGCCTTAACAATCTAGATGGGGGTTTGGAGTATCATCAACAAAGTAGTAAGAGCACTGAGATGAAGGAATGAAATAGTATCACTAACTATGCGGATCTCTATGTTAAACCTGTTGATGCAGAAAAGGGTCCGGGTTCTTGGTTTGCTGGGGGTTTCGATTTGAAGCCCAAGAGGTCCTCCAAGCTGCAGATGAGTGGCACTTCACCGGCCAGCATTCCTGCATGTCCAGGGATATCGGTTCCGAAAGCTGAGTCATTGTCGTCAAGCAAGCATGCGCAACATTTTCTAGAGCGGTTCTTACCAGTATCATGATCTTATGTATTCCTCCCCTGGCGTCTACAACAGGCGAAGATCCGCATTCTGGTATCAAGCGCACCACATGCCCTTAGACTGCGTTGTCAGAGTCAGAAGCCTACAGTTCCGGACTCCGAAATCCAGAGACTTAAAGCCTAAACCCTAACCCCGAACCCCGAACCCTAAGCCTCAATCTCTACAGCACACCTAAGCCTCAGGCCTAACAACATGAATCTAAACCCTAAACCTGTTTAGGGTCTAGGGTTTAAGGCTGGTGGATGGGGGCCTTCCATCTGCAAACCTTAGCCTGCCAAGTTGCTGGATGCTGTAAGTGCCCCCCCAAAATATCGTAGGATCATGCTCTTGTAACGCCATACATAACGGAACTGTAAAGTATCCCAAACTGCCACAGAGAATGGCGAAGTTAGCACTTCGAGGGAATAATAAATCCCAAACTGCCACAGAGAATAGCAAAGCTAACATTCCAGGGAATACCCATGGGCTCCATAGTAGTTCCTGTTTGGGATTAACTGATAGGATTCTAAATATGAACCACAAAAAGTAACTACTATGGAGCCTATGGGTAAACAAGCAGCTCGCCTGTCGGCCCCGCAGCGGCCAGAAGCTCAACCACAAAGGACCAGCTGCGACTGCCACCTCAGACTTCTTGTGCACACGAGTGCGAAGATCTTCGTCTTGGAGGTTTAGGGGTTTAGGGTTTAGGGGGTTTAGGGTCTAGTGTGTGTGTGTGTGTGTCTGTCCGACGAGTCTGTCTGCTGCACCTGTGTGTCTTCCTACCCTCGCCGCGGGACTGGCAAAACAACCTTCTTAACATCGCTCGTGAAGAAGATCCTCTCAGACCCAATACTACTACTACTAGCCACGCCCCCCCCCTACCAACAACCTGGCGCCTCAGCCCATCGTCATCGTCATCATCAACGAAAATGACAGCTGCAGAAGATGCAGGGGCTCAGGCCCCCTATCTGTGACAGCTGCAGAAGTTGCCGATGCTCACTTGCCTTAACTGTCGCAGATNCGTCATCATCAACGAAAATGACAGCTGCAGAAGATGCAGGGGCTCAGGCCCCCTATCTGTGACAGCTGCAGAAGTTGCCGATGCTCACTTGCCTTAACTGTCGCAGATGCAGGGGCTGAAGCTCCCTATATGTGATAGCTGCATAAGTTCCCGAGGCTCACTTGCCTCAACTGTCACGGCCGGTGAAGTTGCAAAGGCTCAAGCCCCAAAACTGCGACAGCAACTGGAGTTGCAAATTCGACGGGGAAGAAACTGCCAAACCACAGGTGGTCGGATAGTACGAAAACACTGTAAATACCGTGGAACAAGCAGGNTGACGAAAGTACTGTAAATACCGAGTAAAGCGGATGTGTGTTAGAGGAGTATGTGGGGGGGGTGGTTGGTAGGGGGGGGGGCGCCTACTACTACTACTACTACTACTACTACTACTACTCCTACACCTACTCCTACTCCTACTCGTACTATTACTCCTACTCCTACTCCTACTCCTACTCCTACTCCTACTACTACTACTACTACTACTACTACTACTACATTGCATACGTATTCTCCCGAACTGACCGGCAAACCTCAAAAGAAAGCCCCAACCGTTGGCCCAAACCTGGCGGGCTCCAAGTGTGTGTGACGAAGCTAAGTGGGGAAACGAGAAACAGAGCAACACACCAAACCCCACAAATATTCCCCTATGATACGATGGCATATAAAGAAGCATAGCATAGTGGCATAGTGTAATATAACGCATTATGATTACCACCCTGACCTCCCTTCATCACACATCACACCGTTTGAGGCCCCGTGATGGATCCCATAAACCCCTCTGCGACAAAACCTCCTGCTTTCCTGGGACCACGGCTCCCGTGCCACCACTCCAAGAGCACCTGTCACGAAATCTGCCGAGTGCTTTTTGAGTGGGAGAGGGGAGAAAGGCCTAGCTTTTTTTGCTGTTGTGCGGGCCTTTTTCCTCCTTGCAACAGTTGGAATGCCTACCAGGCAGAGCCTTTGTTCGAGGACTGAGACAGGCCACAGCACCAGCTAGCTGTTAACCTGAAACACGGCTCAACTCAGTCCTCCAAGGACCAGGGTTTGGGGGTTAGGGTTTGGGAGTAGGGTTTATTGGCAGGCGCCGGGGTATTTTAGACCACCAGATAGGAACAAACTGCACCCTAGTTGCCCTAGTTTCCAAACCAAAAGCAGAGAACACCTAATAAAACCTACACCCCTAAAGCCGAACTCTGAGCCCTATAATAAACGCGGAAACCCCAAGCTCAATCCTAGACTCACCCACTCTATGTTTGCAGATGTGAACCCATAATAACTCCTACAAATTCTACAAAACGCCCCACCACTACAAAATCTACAGGAACCGAACCCCTCAAACGAAACCCTAAACGAAAAGGCCCAAACTCGTGGAACCCCGAGCTTAAGCCACAACCCTAGCATGAAGAGAAGCATTGGAACCTCACCAAAGTCCGGCGCATGCGCTCCTTGAAGAGCGCGGCAAAGCGCCAACGGAGCCTGCCATCATATGGGAGTTTCCGAAAATAGGGGACCTTAATATAGTACCCTAAATAGTAGGATCCTTATTAAAAGGACCCCCAAAAAGGTACCCCTATTTTCGGAAACTCCCATATTTTGAGGGGTCGAAAGGCTCTGGGACCACTGAACCCTCAAGAACCTGGACCTAAACCCAGAGCACAAAACCCTGCAGACCCTGAGCCGTAACCTTTTAGAGTTTAGGGTTTAGGCATCTGCATCGATTCTCAGTGTTACGGGTTCGGGTTTCAGGGCTTAGGGTGTACTTGGTTCAGGGGTTTTACGGTTTGCTCTTCTTGTGTCTGGCTTTGGCGTTAATTCAAGCCGAAGGTTCGGCTGTTTTTCATGTTTGGGGGCTTTGGCATAGATAGGCAGATAGATTAGGAAATGAAACACGGCCCGAATACACAAAAACTTAAACCCTAAACCCTAAGCTGAAGCACAACACCCAGGGCCCGCCTGAGCCTCTCTGGGCGTTGGCGAGGGTTGCTTGAGATAGTCGCATGCAGCAACCATGAAGCCAACATCTTGCAGGGAGGTGCTCACCTAAAGGGACCCAGAGACTCCAATATCCCTTAAGTAAGGAACATTCCTTAAATCAGATTAGGGATCCTATTATAATTTAAGGAATATTCCTTAATTAAGGGATATTGGAGTCTCTGGGGAGGTCAAGCTCCGCTTTTGTTCGGATTTCGTGTTGGGAGTTTAGGTTTTTGCTTTTTGAGCCTCTTTTTATGTCTGCCCAACCCTCAGAATGGATAAAGAGGCCTTCGAAACTAGAATTGGGTTGCTTTGGGGGTGCAGTAGGGTCTGGGGGGCTTCTTATACTAGAATGATAACACGGAGCCCTTTGGAACAGTGTTTCAAACCAAAATCATGCCCCTAATATAGCCTAGGTTAAGTGCGGCTACCTTGGAACCCCACAGCTCGCAATTCTTTGAGCGCCCGACAAAGGCGGCAAGACAGGCAAGGACATCGGAATGGCTGAGTGCGACATCGGGGCCGGCCTAGCGTTCCGAGATGTTTTGAGGTGTTAAAATAGAAAGGTGTGGGGATTTCCATAGGATTCAAGGCTCCGTGTTTGTGTCAGGGCTACTCGAGACCTCTCCACGAAGGTCTGTACACTAGGGATCCGAGGATCTAGGGTGGAAAACTGGGGCCTTAATAATCGGAATTGGCATATATTTCTGCTGAATTTATATCGGACCCCCTATATGAACAATCGGACTCCGGCAAAGTCCCACAAACATCGGGACCCTAAGATAGTAGCCTAAATAGTAGGATCCTTATTATAAGGACCCCAAAATAGGGCCTCAGAATCTGTCCTTCCCGCAGACAAGCATGTGATGCAGTTACATAATATAGATGATCAAATGACTTGACGAGACGGTTATAAGTAAGGGCACTCAAGTTCATCATACCCAAGTCTTCCCGAGTCATGCTGAACGAACCAAAAGGACATGGCGAAATCCCAAATGCAAACTCTAAACCCTGAAACCTAATTAAGGCTGAAGACATTCCAATTTCGATGGGAGGATACTAGTACTAACTACTCCGGATTCCATAGAATATGCCAACAAGGACGAAGCGGATCATAACGGGATAGTATTACTGTATGACGAGTTTTCCCGACCCTCAAGCAAACCCTAAACTTCAAGGCCTGCAGGTGGGCCGTCAGCGTGGAAGCAAAGGATCCGACCAGTCGGGCATCCCTCACGCGCGCCTCGGGGATTCTTTGCAGCGAGGGGCTCTGATTTAGTAACGCGGTGGTTCTATTAAACAGTTTAGGGCTCGCAAGAGGTTTTTATGGCTTAAGCCATTCGGGTTTAATGACCTTGGGGGGGTGGTTAGTATATATGGCTTCAGTGCTGGAGGGTCCTGGCATGGAAGGTGGGGTAACTCATTAACAAATCCTGATCTGAACGGTAGCCTGGAGGTTATCATCACGGGTTTAGGGGGCGGCTGTAGGGTTTCGGGTGATTACCAACATCTGATACGAAGGTAAGCCGCATGGGGATCTCTTTCCATTGAGCCATGTGCCTCCATGCCTCGCTTCCCTTTCTGCCGACATCCTCGGCTCCTCGACACTTCTTAGAGGTTCAGGGGATTTAGTAAGTAGGGTTACAAGTAGCTTGATTAGAAAGCTAAGTAGTTATATCTGTAGCTACCGTATGTTACCTTACTTATAACCCTACTTACTAAGTCCCCTGAACCTCTAAGTTGTTGCTGCCTACGCCCTGAGCCTTCAGTCTCCGGACCCTCCGAAGGGGCCGGCCCAAAACCCACAAAAAGCCTGTCTTCGAAATCCTGGAGCGTTTTTTTCAAAGAGCTCTGAACCCTAAACCCCTGTACCTCATAGCCCGTTTTGCCCCAAACTCTAGAACCCTGCAGCCCTTAACCCTTCACGCTGCTGTTCTGCTGTCAGGGGCCTTGGAACAGCTCACGGCCAAGGAAGCCGCCTCAGGGGAAAGGGGCTCTTTGCTGGGACTGAGGGCTTAGGGGCTGCAGGGGTTGAGGGCTCAGGGCTAACAGGGTTTAGGGATAATACAGGGGCCTTAATCATTAGAAGAGGGTTTTGGGGCCCACTATACTATAAGTATACTAAGGTGCCCCCAAAAGAAAGTATTGGCAATTTGGGCCACGAAGTCTGGGCCCGCAGGCTTTAGACCCTCAAAGCCCGAGGCCCTTTAACCCCAGGAGGCCGAGAACCCCGAAGCATCATCAAGTCCTACAACCCCAACCTGTAGCCGAAAAGACCCTACCTTTTTAGGGTTCCTTAATATGGTTTCTTTATATAGCTCCTTGAAAATGTAGGTCTTCTGGGCCAGAGGAAGCCTTACACGATGAACACTAGACTAGAGGGCCGCAACATCATACTAACACGAATAAAAACAGTAACAACAATAAGGGTAATTATAATGATAATGATAATACTACTCTTGGTTGAAGAGTATTCATATTAATAGTAATAATGTCAAAAATACAAACAGTAACAGCAAAAGTCATTATGACAACAAGAGTAGTAGTAGTAGTAGTAGTAGTAGTAGTAGTAGTAGTAGTAGTAGTAGTAGTAGTAGTAGTAGTAGTAATAGTAGTGGTAGTAGTGGTAGTAGTGGTAGTGGTAGTGGTAGTGGTAGTAGTAGTAGTAGCAGTCAAACGACTCTTAAGAATAACAGCAGCAGTATTGTGATTGATTAAAGGTGATACTATTGTAGCAATAACAATCATATGGTGATAACAAGAATACCAAGAACATCAGTTATGGTAGTAACAATAAGAATCGTAGCATCAGTGATAGTGATGCTGATACAGCCAACAATAGCAATAGTTGTACTAGTGGTGGTGGTAGTAGCAGTAGTAGTAACTAGTAGGGAATAATGTGTCTTATTATAGTAACGATGAACTGATTACCGCTTTTTTATTACAGGTGAAGTCGTTATAACCGTAAAGCCCTAAACTCGGCCTCTAAGGGCCGCAAGCTCTGCCCCCGCCGGCGGGAGAGCACTGCAGCGAAGTCGCGTACAGCAGCAGATGCCACCTGATCACGCAAGGGTTTAGGGTGTTTTAGGGTTTAGTAAAGTTTATGCACAAGGGTTCAGGATATCTTGGGGTTGAGGGTGTTGGGGTTTGGTGTCGGCAGTATGTATTCCAGGCCGTTTTCGATTTGGCTTGGGGCATCGTAGTTTAGTTCACGAATCACAAAACTAAAGAGCCTGGAGTGTTTGATTAAAAAAGCTTTGAGGGGCTTGTGGCATGCTTTCAAAGAGTAGTGCTTGGGTTTAGGATTTAGGGTTTAGGGTTTGTAGTTTCTACAAAACGGTACACCCCTCGCGGCCTTCTGAGCGTCCTTTGCGGTCGGTGCCCCCGCTGCTCGCTGAGCTGCTCGGCGAAGCCGGGAGCAACCGAGCCTCAGGGCCGGAACATTATGATTAAATTAGTTGCTACGAAGAAGAAGAACACCAACACCACACTATTATGTGCTTAACTACTCTTTCTTGCAACGACGACGACGACTGCTGCTTTCTTAGTAGTAGGACCCATGGCGCAGCAAACATACCATAGGTGCCTCAAGAAGAAGGGGCTGTGGAGCTTCATAGATGCTGTAAATTTACTGTTACTAACTACTCAGGCTTCTATATGACACGCTGCATTCGGCTCTACCAAGCTCGTCAGTTCCAGCAGCAACCCCTGAAACAACAACGGTGTGACCCTAGTGCCGTGGACCGTAGACCGTTAACTCTCAGTCTAAATGCCCCCAACCAAAGGCCTAAGCCTCAAAACACAAATATAACAATTGTTTCGGCAGGTTCAGCATGCAGGCTGTGCGTTAGGGACTCCTTGCAGTGCAACCGGGCGGCAAAGCGCTGGCCAAGGTCCTCTCATCCAAGGAACGGGCCTGCGCACCCAAAGCCCCAAGAACACCTAACAGAAGGACCGTAATACTCGGAATAGGGCACGCGGGTACTATATACCATCGTTTTAATATAGGGACTAGAAAAAATTACTGTCGGATTATCTCATGATTCCGCCGGCTACACTATCAACAACTTCGGAAGCCCCCGAGCACTTCTGCAAGGAAGGGCTTTCGGCTTAAGTTCTGTAAGCCTCCGACGGTCATCGGAGCACCTCCCTTACACTGCAACTCAGAGCTTTCGTGTGACCCAAAGACCCTCCTGAAGCCAGAAACCCTAGACCCTAAACCCTGAACTGCCCAAATCCATAACGAAAACTAGCTGAAACGTACGTTACACCATACTGATAAAATTGTTAGAAAGGGACTAGAAGGAGATACGGGGAGATTCTAGTGCTGTGACCCAACATTCCGACCGGATTCCGATCCTAGATACCCAGACCCCCGGGAGGATCTAGAAAGTAGGTCCCCTAATTTGGGGCCCTATACTACTAAGGGTACTTTATCGGAACCCCCATTAAGGGATCTACTCTTTGGATCCTCCCAGGGGTCTGGGTAGGCAATACCCAGACCACAAACTTTAGCTGGAGCCTGCTTCCCTAGGCGCTCCAGCGCCGCAGCGGACAACTGCAGGCCTTCACGCCGGGTTGCGAATGCTGAGGTTTGAGGGTTCTACCCAGAGATCCCGATAGGAATATACCTAAAATCATCATATTAAGCCCCCCTATAATTTGAGGTATATTCCTTAATTCATTCAGGGGTATGGGTTCTCTGGATAAGCGGTTTTTACAGGGTTTAAGTTTAAGGGCCTTGGGTTCAGAGATCCATAAGGCGGCTCTCTCTATGACCGAACTATGAGGCCCAGCTCATGGGATTTTGGGGATTGCCCTTGTGTCTTGGAGTCTGCTCTAGGCCTTTGGGCTTTTATGGCTTCTGTGTAGCAGTGGCATCTGGAGTATAGTTTATATTACTAGTATCCCCATAATAAAACCCAATATGTACACTCACCAGAATTCAGAAGGAGGCCTATCTACACTCACCAAAACGGTAATATAAACCCTACTTCATCTCGAGGCTTGGTGTGTTCAGGGTTTGACTTGCAGTAATATAGGGGCCTTAATAATTAGAATAGAGTTTTGGGGTATATTAAACTATAATTATAATAAGGAGACCCCAAAATAGTACAGGTAATTATTTAGGCCCCTATATTATAGGCAGAAGCGCAGGCTTCTTGCTGCTGTAATGCGCCCACGGATGGCACCACGTTCTAATCACTGAACCCTACATCCTGTTCCGCAACCCCAAAACCGAAAGCCTTGATTTCAGGACGCTCTAAACGCTAGTCCCCGAACCAGGAGCCCTGTTCCGCACCTCAATATATTAGCGCCCCTAACCCTAAAACCCCAAATACTCTAACATCTGAAGTACAACTACGACACCATAAAACCATCTAGACCGACACCTGACAACCACCTAAAATCCCATACCCCCCTCCCCACCCTAAAACACACACAACCAAGACCATCTAAACATCCAAGAAGCCAACCCTAAACCCCAAATCCTAAACAAGACAGTTTGCTGGATGGTATGTGGTTCTTCGGGCCTGTAGTAAATGTTTTTTCTTTGTGCAGTTGACCCACACTCACATGCTGAATGGGTCCCAGAGCCTGAGAGGGTTGCTTTAAGTCACGCACCATGGGTTGTGCTTTTTCCGATTGTTAATCGGGTCTCGCAGGCCCAGTGCCCCCCACACAAGGTTCAAACAGTGTCTTTCTGAACCCTAAACCCTAACCCCTACATCCCCCAAGACCAGAAGCAGCCAAGAAGCCGGGAATCCCCAAGGAGGCCACCGGGGTGATGCGGGCAGCGAAGCTCGGAGGGAGGCGGGGGAGCCTCGAGCGGTGCTCTTCCTTTCGGGTTTAGGGTCTTAGGTAAGGGCTTTACAGGTTCGAGGCCGAGGGTTTTTTGAGGTTGATTTTGTTTTCTTTTGTACGGTTTGGGGCTTCAGGGTCTTAGGGCTAGGGGTTTTGGGGGTTAAGGGGCTTTAGAATTGAGTTTGCTGTTTAGGGCTTACTTAAGTTTATTTTTTTTATGGCTTAGGGTCTACAGTAGGGGTCTACGGTGTAGAGAAGTTCCGGGTTCAGGGTTGGGCATGAAGCCTCCAAGTGCAAGGTGTGTAGGAGCCTAGGGTTCCTTCAAAGGGGTCTTTACGGGTTCAAAGGGGTCTTTACGGGTTACTATAAGGGATCTATAAGGGTACTATTTTTTGGTAGGAACCTGATTAAGAAATTACGGGTTACTATAAGGGATCTATAAGGGTACTATTTTTTTGTAGGAACCTGATTAAGAAACCCTGGGCCTATAACCCCCAAATTGTAGGATCCGTATAAGGAACCCTAATAAGGGCCCAAGGTTTCTTAATCAGGTTCCTATCTACATTTAGTATAGTGCGTTTTTAGGGGTGAAGGGCGTTTCAGTCATGAGGGTTCAAAGAGTCAACAAGTGCTTACGTAGGTTTGACGGGGCTTGAAGGACTGCAGACGGCAAAGGCAGAGTGGGTGTTTTATGTTCGCAGTTGGTCGGTTTGCTTATTTTTCGAAAGATTTGGAAGTTGAATTTTGAAATGGCAGTGTGCGTGTTCTGAGCTTGAAGGTGATGACCAAGTTCACACAGAAGAACCACTTGTAGCATGAAACTTGTTGTCCAAGTTCTTGAAACAGCCTAACATGCAACCAACACCAACAAAAATCCATCTACAAACCATGCAAGTCAGAAACTACACATCCATCTCGCTTGAAATCATCATCCATCGAAAGCAAATCAATGGCCCCAAACCCTAAACACTAGATAAGTTTGGCTTCGTTTACCACAAGTTGGGACCAAAATGTCCATGCATGCTTCAGGGGAGGTTGAGGTAAGGTGGGAATTATGCAAGTTAAACACAAACCGAACCATATAAGTCCTAAGCCCTAAAGACCCTAAGCCCCATGAAGCCTGATGAGGTAGGGGGCTTAATCATTAGAATAGGGTTTGGGGGTCTATTATGATAGGGACCCCCCAAAGTAGCATGGATAATTGTTAAGGCTCCTATATTAAGTTCAGCTTCGTAGCTCCTGTTCCAGCTGTCGCATCGACTTCACCAAATCGTTAGAAGCTGCCTCCTGGGACCATCCATGACCGGATCTTTACACTTACCCCCAAACCGTATATCCTAAACCCTATGTAAATCCTATAAACCCTAGTAGGCCCAAACCCCAAACCATAGACGCAACTGAACATGCAGAAGGGCCTAAGGCTTCGAGTCTAGGCAGGATAGGGCTCCGGGGCTTCACGGTTTAGGGTTTAGGGTTTAAGGTTTAGGGTTTGGGGTTTAGGGTTTAAGGTTTAGGGGTTGGGGCTTCACGGTTTAGGGTTCCGGGGTCTTGGTTTGCGTTTTTGTGGAGCCTGATTCATGAGCCCACTGCCCCTCAGGACTGGTTTAGGATCCGATCGCCAATACGCTCCTTAAAGAAGTGAAGAGGAAGGAAGGACCTTAAACCCTTAGGGCAGTGAAGGGATGGGGAAGGAAGGGTGCTATTGGCTTGAGCCGACGGATCTAGAAGTTCCAAGTGTGAATTGTCAGGTCGCTCGGGCCCGGTTACACCATCTTCCAACGAACACTTGGCTTGAATCCGAGTTTTGGGTTTAGGGCCGCCACTTGCTTGTGCGCCTTGCGAACACAAATCAGGCACCGGGGGAAGCAACCTGATGATCTCCAAATTCATCAGTCCTATGTTGCAAACAGTATCTGCCAGGGACCTCCGTGCCGCATGGATCTGGAGTCGCATGCGACAACGAAAACCGTCGAACTTGATACACCTCGTCAAGGCGACCCCCGCAAGAGAGAACTGCAAGGAAAGACTTTGGCAGGCGGTGGCTTTCTCTTGGTCCAGCCTTCTTTCAATGCCTTGGCTTTGGTGCTCAGCTTGGTTTCCGTCACACCCCGGGGTTTGGGGTCGCCGACCGCTTTCTCGGTGATTCGTAGACTTCGGCATCAATGAAGCCGTAAACCCTGCCGGGCACATCTCGGACAAAGGCCCGCCCGATGTGTCCTTTCGTCCCACTCTGTGGACTCCTGGGTGGTGATGCTTCTCCTCGAAAGGGGAGATGGCTTGTTCGAAGCACATGAGGATTACAGGGTCTGATGCCACTACATAGCTTATACAAATCTAGATCTTTCTGGTCTATACAAGGTGCGATGCACACGAGCACCCTATAAGGTGACGCCACGAGAAGCCAAAGAGCCCAATACCCCTCAATTAAGGAATGTACCTGAAATTTATGGAGGCTGAATATTATGATTTAAGGTATATTCTTTAATTACGTTAAATTGGGGGGGGGGGTGAACATTATGATTTAAGGTATATCCCTTAATCAGGGGGTATTGGGCTCTGGGTTATGCCCAACGCCGCGCTGGCGCTCCTTTGGCCGGCTGACGGCCGCCAAGATAGTTCTCAAGGCCCTTTCAGGATCGAAGCCGGGATGCTCCTGACCAGGTTTACGTGTTTAGGGTCCGGTTTGGGGTGCAGCCAGAGGCCTCTCAACCATTCGTGTATACATCTACGTATCAGAAACGGGATTTGTGTATGTCCACAGATGTACCATGTACACATAGAGAGACCCTTAAGGGTCATTGCTGTGTCTTCGTATCTGAAATATCATAGAGACACACATAACGGTAATTGCTGTGTCTCCGTAAATGAAGTATTGCACACACACATACATATGCAGAAAAATACAAAATATACATATATAATCATATATGCATACATGCAGACATACATACATACAAACAAACATACACACATGCATACATGCATACATACATATATGTATTTTTCAAACACACAGACGTATCTATTGATTTGTCCTAATGCAATTTGTGCATGGGTAGGATTATTCCTTGGGCTGTCAACCTCAATCAAGCTGAGAATTTCCAGACTTAGGGCTGTAAGGAGTGGGTTTAGGGTTAAGGGGACCGAAAACAATGCGGCCGCACAGGATGCATTGGTCTTAAGGCAATGGTGCGGATGGTCTTGGCTGTACATGGGGAGGGCTTCTTGTCCCTTCTTAACCTATTGGGGTGTCCGTACACTGTAGACTAGATCCTATGCTAGCCCTTTCTCGGTTCCTTCTTTCCGAAGCTCGCTTGTAGTCTTTCTGTTCCGAAGCTAGTGCCTCTATGATGTTAGCTCTTGCAAAATACTGGGGTTCCCTCTATACTTTCAGGGGTCCACTATCTACCCGAAACCCTAAACCCTAAACCCCAAGCCCATAGATTCCTGGAGTTGAGGGTTCTTTTTGGGGTGCGGAGACTGCGGAGGCCGTAAGACCCGGACTTACGGTTCGCCACCAGCGGGTGGCTTGAGTTTCACGATTCCTCCATGAAAAAACTCGAAAGGTTCAGTTAAAGTTTGGGGATTTAATGCTTCAAAGTTTGGGTCCTTGAATTTCGATGAAGGATTTAGGGCTTGCAGGGTTTGCGAGCGAAACGTGCACACTCTTTGGAGTTACCTTCACCGCTTCTCCCACAGACCCTAGACAAACACCAGTCTCCTCCCGCTGGGCTGGGACGTCGGTGAGGGAGCGGTTGACACCTTGCAGGTGCTGTGACGCTTCAACACAGATCACTACCACGACTCTCGACCTCCACCACCAGCACCAGAAACAACAAAACCTGGGCGACTAAACTCCCCGGATCTCAAAACCAGAGATGCTTCCCTCAGGGTCTGACTATGTGGGAGAGACTAGGATTTTTAGGGTCGCAGGCTGAGTTTTCACAATGCGTCGCACTGGAGCATGTAGAGGAGGATCCTTCTGCTTGCCTGGTATACAAACAGCCCTGAACACCGCTTGCTCCAGCAATGCGACATAATTTCGTCCAATATGAGGGAGGCACGAATGAGTAATGCATAAGCATTGCTGCCTAGGGCTCCAGCTACCTAGATAGTACTGTAGGCCATTGGGCTACATGAGCTGTGGTTAGCAACCTACCATCCGGGAGTTTCCGAAAATAAGGGACCCTAATGTAGTACCCCAAATAATAGGATCCTTATTATAAGGAACCCCCAAAAAGGTACCCCTAATTTTCGGAAACTCCCATCTAGGTACCAGGAGCTCTAGGGCCGTGGCGTGTAGTTGTTGTGTTTTCTGTGTATTTTCATGCTGACTCAATCCTGCTCGAAGGACTAAGGCTCGGCGAGACGTAACGGCTTGTGATAGATATATGCAGGACGTCGGCACAAGTATAGCTACTAAGTCAGCTTGCCGCCGACTTACTGTGACCCTTATCCATCAAGTGAGAAGTTTTCTTTTTGAGAAGGGTACCCTTTTCCTACTCTCCAATTTAAAAAGAGACCCCGAAATTGAAACTTACGGTGCATAAGGGTACTACTGGCGCCCCTACATACGGGACCAGCGGACTGAGTGGCTATGGTCATATCTGCATATAACCCTGTTTAAAGTACTTGTATATAACCCTACTTACTAAGTCCCATGATCCCTAAACCCTGAACCCCTATAGCACCCACATGGATCCCCCTCCCGAACCCCTTAAAGGAACCCAAAGCACCAGACTAAGCCTCCTGGATCCTCAACCCGAGGCCCGAGTCCGCGGCGCGCCAGCATCTGCCCGGGCGACGGCATGGCCATGGAGGGCGAGCTGCCGGGCTTGGGTGCCTCTTCAAGTGCGACCTATAGTCTCCATTGTAGTTCCTTTTTTTGGTTAACCAGTTTTATGGTTAGGATCCTATAATATAGTTGTTGGTTAACCAAAAAAGGAACTACAATGGAGACTATAGGTAGTTTGGGGTTTATGCTTTGGGGTTTCGGGTTTTGGGGATGGCTTCGGGTTTCGAAGCTTATGTTTACCACAAGAGACTCGGTCGCTCGAAACCGCATGTGAGAGCCATGCATCCCTAAACCCTATAGTAGAAGCCAGAAAGTTGGAACATCGATTTAGGATGATTCATGCTGGGAGTCCCTTTACTTTACTTTAAGGGCATGAGGCTACTGCTGTTCCAACTTTCTGGCTTCTACTATAAACAGCAGCTAGCTAAACGGAGTTAGCCCTTCCGGCCCAACTCACTTGGTGTAGGGTTTCGAGTTCTGGGTCGGGGGTTCCCGGTTTGGGCTTACGGTTTGGAGTCTCGGGCTTCAACCCTCGGGCTTAGTGAGTTGGTCGACAGTTTCATGTATTATGTATGTAAACATGACTTTACCTAAACAAACAAACCAATAGACAGAAATAGACATATCTCTATATCTGTATGAGTATATATACATGGATATTATATATACATATATAACTATATAACTGTGTATATATATATATGTGGATATATGGGCTCCGGTTTCAAGACTGAGGGGTTCAGAGTTGAGGGTTGCTGCTGTCCCTCCAGGCTCCTTTGAGAAGAGCATCCTTGCGAAGCATCCTTTCTGAATTTCGATGGACTATAGTCGGGTTTAGGGTCTAGGGTTTGGTTTTTTCTTAAGCTCTTTTGGGGTTTAGGGTTTAGGGTTTGGGGTTTAGGGACTATATGCCCCAATTCAAGGGTGTCAAGAAGAACAAACAAAAGGACAATCAGTAAGATCTAATGATCCATCAGACCTGAGCAACGGAAGATTCCTGCAGGTTACTGTAGGGGCCTTAATAAGCAGGATAGGGTTTTGGGTGGTCCTTATTAATTACATTATAATATACCCCCCCAAACCCTATTCTAATTATTAAGGCCCCTACATTAGGCCCCGCCTCCTCCACCTCAACGACTTGCTCCGCCACGATGGAATCGGCATCGTCTGCGCCGGGCTTTGACACCGGTCCTGCCGTCTGTAGAAAGTTAAGACTTAAAGGCTAGAGGCTGACCAGCACCCCACAAGTGCCCGTTAATCGAGCCCTTATGGTCCTTTAATGGTGGATATTTAGGGTATAATGGAGACTTGGTTGGGGCCTTTAAGGTTTAGGGGCTTCGGGCTTAGGGTTCGGGGTTTCGGGTCTTTGGGGTATATTTTACTATAGGTATAAAAGGGGTCTATAGGGGATCTATAGTAGGGTTCTATGATATAGGGGCCTTAATGGTTAGAATAGGGTTTTAAGGCCCCTTTTACTATAGTTATAATAAGGAACCCCCCCAAAACGGTATAGGTAATTATTTAGGCCCCTATGTTAGGTTTTCTGCTTACGGTAACCATTGTTGGAGGTCCAGGTTTATCCGACAAGGAGGGCCATTTAAAAGGGACGCAAAAACATAGCAACGCTGTGATGAAAGCCTAGGCCTTTGGTTTGGGCATACAGAGCTTCATGGACAGGAACAATCAAGCGCAACAGTAACCTTGGCTTCCGAATGCGTTTATCGTCTTGTTGAAGGGCGCTTTTTTAAACTGCCGCGGCAGCGATGCTTTCTGCAAACAATTTCAAAAAGACAGGGTGTTTCGAAGGTATCGTGATGCGCTTTTGGCCCATGACCTCCTACACCTTAAGCTCTGGTAGCCTTGACAACCACCCCAAGAGGTTATGCAGGCTACGAGATAGTTTTTGCATTACAGCACCATATCTCCAACCGGGCCAAACACAATCCCAACATCTGCGGTGCGACTTACCCGAAGACATACCAGGGTTCCACGTCCTTCGGTCTTGGTCACTACGGACTGGGATTTGACAGCGCGGCCTGTCGCTGATTCCGGACGTGCGTTTTAGAGCTCGAGGATGCTGGAGGTGTACTTATATGGGAGTTTCCGAAAATAGGGGACCCTAATATAGCACCCTAAATAGTAGGATCCTTATTATAAGGACCCCGCAATAAGGTACCCCTAATTTTCGGAAACTCCCCTACTAACTCTTCTGCCGAAAACCCACTACAGTCTCAGGAATCTGCCTTGCAGAAAGCTACAGGGTTGAGGCCTCCTGGTTCGGGGGGTCTAAGCAGGACCCCACAAGGGCCCTTTAACAGAGTCCTTCTGGCCCTTGATTCTGGGCATTTGGGGTATAGTAGACGATAGTTGGGAGGTCTACTTGGAGGCTCATGGGACTTAGTAAGTAGGGTTATAAGTACCTTAATTGGGGTTATAAGTAGATATAACTATAGTTACCTTACTTATAACCCTACTTACTAAGTCCCATGATCCTCTAAGTAGGTAAGTCTCAGCAGAGAGGGAGATCAAGGTTGGGGTCTGATCGGGGAGTCGGGTTTCGTGGTCCTTTTGAAGTTTCTGTGTGTCCCCAGAGAGAGGGGCTTATAACGGTTCTAAATTATACTTGAGGATAGTCAGGGTTGTAGGCTTTCATGGTTCAGGGCTTCGGGTTTTGGGGAGGGTTCAGGGTTGAGACTTGTGGAGCGGGGACAACAGCCCCTCCTTGCGGAATGTGGTATGGGACTTAGGGGTTTGGGTTTAGGGTTAAGGTTTTTTCGGTTGAGGATCTTGTTTCCGGGTTGGGGAGGTGGGAGCCTGGATACAGCCAATACAGTCGATAACTTTTCTGGCTTATGGTGTCTGACCGTTTCACGGTTCGGTTTGGCTTTGTAAAGCTTTACAGTTGAGAGGGTAGGGCTGCGGCAATATGTCCTAAGGTTCCCTGAGTGTCAATATTAATGACTGATGACAGGGGTTCTCTTTCCTGGTTAGCGTATCAAACCTTCAACCCTAAAACCCCCTGGCCGTATCAGTTGCAAGGACTGCAAGGACATGAAGCCTCGCTCATTCCCAAAATCCTGGAGCCCAAACCCCAAAACCAATTTCATGTCATGTGATGTTGCCTTTACGCTGCAATACCTTACACTATGATATTTGATATTGCGAATTTGCATTGTGTTAGATCACTTTATGAAACATTATGTTGTGCGTTTCTCAATCTCGCCAGGGTTCCGTTAGCTAACAAACAGGAGCTTCCAAAGCCCCGCATTGAAACATGATCATCAAAATAATGTAGTAGTTCAGAGATGCTACTGTCTTTGGCCTTTGGGATTTATGAGGATCTGTGGCCCCGACATCCCATGCGCTCGAGCCATTGGCTTGCCCTCACGACGGCTGTTTAGACTCCTTGTCTCAAAGGGTCCTAAGCACCTATGTGGGGGGCAGGCACTGACCCCAGCCATTGCTGGGGGACCCTTGGGGACATGGACCCTCTCAATAAGGTCCCTTTCAGCCGGAAGTAGGGTTAAGAAGGGTCCCCTTTAAGGGGCTTCCCGATTACTACCTAATATAGGGGCCTTGAAAATTAGAACAGGGTTTTGGGGCCCGTTATACTATATTTATTATTATGGAACCCCCGCAATAGTGTTTGTAATTTCTAAGGCCCCTACAGTAACCCCCATAAAGTTGGAAACCGGATTAAGGCCAAATAGTGCTGGGATTCCCTATACAGTACTCTTAAGGATTGAGGCTATGGGGTTTCCAACTTTTTGGCTTCTACTGTATAGTAACTATAGTAGGATAAGACCGCTCCTGCCCGGCCTTTCGCCGGCTGCGCGTCGCTGCGTTGGGGCTGAGGCGACTCGCCGATGACTTGGTACCGCGCTCGGATATCCTGCGGTACCCAAAGAGCCCGAAAGCCCTCAACTTAGGGTTTAAGAGTTTAGGGTACTATACTATAAGCCCTGAACCCTGAAACCAATACTATAAAGAATATAACCCTAAACCGCAAACCCTGAACCCTAATCCTAATACTATAACTTCGGGCCAGAAGGGATTGAGGATCATGAAGGGTTACTTGGAGGATAAGGGGACTTAGTAAGTACGGTTATAAGTAAGGCAACTATAGTTATATCTACTTAAAACCCCAATTAGGGTACTTATAACCCTACTTACTAAGTCCCCGATCCTCCAAGTAGCGGTCAGAACCCTAAAACCCTAAACCCTAAGAGGATCATGAAGGGTTTTAGCGGTCATTGCTTTTGGCTTTGGGGGCTTTTGGGCTTCATGAACCGAAGGGTTGGATCTGGAGACTTAGTACGTAGGTTGTGGATTTAGTTACAAACGCTCTGAGTGATTGGGTTTGTCCTAACTGACTTCAAAAAATGGTCTTAACAGTTAGAATAGAGTTTCGGGATGTGTTGTAGCATCATTGTATAGGCAACATGGGGGATCCGGCTGCCAATTAGTCTGACCACCATATGAGCGGTGGTTGAAACACCTCTGGGGTTTAGGGCTGGTACTGATGATGTAACGGCTTTTGTCGGGGTCTTTTTCTGAGGCTTTAAGGGCTTTGTATCAGCTTTCAGGATCTAGGGTTTAGGGTGCAAACAAGGGTTTTGAGTTGCATGGAGTAGGGCTTAGAAGGATCTCATGTAAAACTCTACTCACCACCTAAGTCTCCTGAAGGTTCAAGTAATCCCGAAACGCGGAAACCCACGACACCAAATCCGCAAACACCGAATCTGAAGATCCAGAACCGCCGGATAAGCCCTGTAAACGCTTAGGAAGCCCAACAGCCCTAAAAGCCAGCGGGCAGGTCGGTAGTCCTTCTCTTTGGCGGCGTGGGTCAGCGCCCGCTGTCGCTTGGACTCTTTGTCCTGGTCGTTGGTTTCAGGTTTTAGAGTTCAGGGTCCAGGGCTCAGGGTTTTGGGTCCATAGAACTTTGGGCTTTGGGCTTTAGGAATCTGTTGCCGAACTGCATGAACCAAGAATGACCTAGAAGCTTGTAAGAGACCTTTCTGCAGGGTCTCTATACCTGCCCCCCTCGAACTTCCGGCCCAATGACAGAGCCTGAAGCAATGCAGCCAGGATCGTCATTCCGCGGTCTAGGGTTCAGGGTTTATGGGGTTTATAGGGTTTAGGGTCCTGATGGCCCTGATGTTGAAGGGAACAAAATGACTTGGAAAGGGTTTGGTCCACAGAGTCGCCCAGGATTTTCTGAAACTCCCTGATGGTGCCGAAGCCCTGACACCCTAAAGCCATGGACCCTAGCATCATCAAACGCAAGCCCTAACACCCAAAACACCAAAGGCCTAAAGCCCTCAATGCGTAAGTTTCAAAAAACACGGAAATCCTAATCTAGACTTTGACTAGTAGGATGCCTGTGCCAAAAAGCCCTAGCCCTAAATAAAGGACCCCAATAGTTGAAACTGTCGTACGAAGTCCCTGAAACCCTACTCCGCCTTGCGGCCGTCTCTGATGATTCGCTCGACCATGCCAAGAGGTACATGCAAAGACCTTTAGGGCTTTCGGGATTTAGGGTTTAGGGTTTTGGGCTTTAGGGATTTAGGGTTAAGGTTTTCAAGGGTTTCTTAAGCTCTTCAGGGTCAGGGTTTAGACATTGTTTACAGGGCCTTGTTGGGTTCTGTATTAGCTTTGTCGGTTTCTAAGGCTGTGGGTGGGTGCGGCTTTAGGGCTCTAGGCATTTAGGGTTTAGGGAAGTTTAGGGTTTCTAGGCATTTCGGTTTACTTGGTGCGCTCGGTGCAGGATCGAGGGCTCTGGGGCTCTTGGGCCTCGGGTTTGCTTTCATTGGTTAGGGTAGGGGAGCTTTTTTGCGGTTTTGAAGGCCAAAATCCCATTTGCTTTCTTAGGCAGATACGGTGAGAGACCTCGGGCACGCAGATTTCGTGTAGACGCCACAATACTTGGAACAATGGGGCAGGGATTTTTACAGGATACTTATACGGTGGCCAGCCAACTTGACAGCGACGAGGCCCACTGCGACGACGATGATGACAACGACTGCTACTGCTCCCGCTCCGGCTCCAGCAGCTGCTGTTGCGTCAGATAGCCGTCATGATCTTGAAATTTGCTACAGCGACACACCGCTTCCGACACAAGAGTCTACATACTAAACTCGACGATGAGATATCTATGCGATGCCATTGCATCTCACCTAGGTCCACCCCGCTGTCTGAGAGCTGGGCTCGTCCAGCAAGGACGTGTCCAGGCGAAATCGCGCTTTGCCTGGCTTGGGCAGTTTGGTTGTGATTTATAGAGTTTAGAAATCTAGAATTAGGGACCGAATGTCTCGACAACAGCAAACTTGTCACTCGTAAGCACCCGCCGTCATTGGATGCAGCAAGCGGCACCAATGTTGCAGAACGCATGCAATCATCTGGAGTCTGGAGAAGTGCTGACCGGTATGCGCCAAATAACAAGCCTAAACCCCCAAACTCGACCCCGAACATGTAGATAGCAGGATTACCAGAATTGACCATCTGCATTCAGGCAGTGTTTGGTGCAGAACCTGTAGTAGTAGTAGTAGTAGTAGTAGTAGTAGTAGTAGTAGTAGTGGTAGTAGTAGTAGTAGTAGTAGTAGTAGCAGTAGTAGCAGTAGTAGCAGTAGTAGTAGTAGTGGTGGTAGTGGTAGGAGTAGCAGTAGCAGTAGGAGCAGGAGTAGGAGTGGAAATAGGAGTAAGAGTAGGAGCAGGGGCAGGAGTAGGAGTAGGAATAGAGGAGTAGGAATAGGAGCAGGAGTAGGAGCAGGAGTCGGAGCAGTAAGAGCATTGGGAGCAGCAGTAAGACCAGCAGTCGCAGTCGCAGTAGTAGGAGGAGGAGGAGGAGGCGGAGTCATTGTGCTCGTAACGCAGCAGTAGTTTGCAGTAGCAGGTGTACTACTTGTGCAGTAGTAGTCGCAGGAGTAGCATGATCACTCTCATACCTTCAGGCTGTCAAGCCGGAACTAATGTTGCGGGGCTGGCCTGTCTCCCGCTTGGTCTTCAAGCCTTCCACAGTGTCCTCTTCGAAGACTTGTGAATCTTGCTTTCAATTTGGTTCAGGATTTGGGATGTTGTGGCCTGGGGCGATGTTCGACTACAGTGGTTCTGTGGTCGCTATATAGTTAGATGACTTCTGGAACTACAGAATTATACTGTGTACTCGCGGCTACATGGAGCTTCAACGGCCCATAAGAGGGACTGAGTCTTCGGTGAATGAGTGATGTCAGAATCAGAATGGGATCCTCGAGCCAAGTCCAGTCACCCCGGCAAACACGTGAAAGGTTTAGGGTGTAGGGGTTTAGGGTTAGGGGTTTAGGGTTTAGGGGTTTAGGGTTTAGGGGTTTAGGGTTTAAGGGTTTAGGGTTCCTCAACTACGTGACATCCTGCATCATTGAACCCTACACCCTGAAATCCCAGAATCCCAGAACATATATTCAGGGCTCTATAAATCTGAAGTCCCAACCGTCTCTACAGGCTTGGAGGCTTCCTCCGTCCGTGAGCATGACTTTGCATATATGTCCATCTGCACTTCTAGGTGCACGTACCGGCTGGTTAACTGAAACACAAGATCCCAGAACCAACCCCCCACACCCTCAACAAGAGCAGACAGACAGACAGACAGACAGACACACCGACAGACGGACAGACGGCCAGGCAGACAGACAGCCAGACGGACAGAGACAGACAAACACTTGCAAACAAACAGGTGGACGGACGGAAGGAGAGACACATAAACCAAACAGATGCAAACAAACAGACAGCCAGAAAGACAAACAGAGACAGACAGAAACAGACAGAGACGGAGAGACAGACAGACACAAACAGACAGAAAGATACAGACGGACACAAACAGACAGACACAAACAAACAGACACAAACAGACAGACAGACACAGACAAACAGAAACAGACAGACAGACACAGACAGACAGACAGAGACAGAGACAGAGACAGAGACAGACACAGACACAAACACAGACAGACAAACAGCCAGCCAGCCAGCCAGACAGACAAACAGAAAAAAACGATATATATATATATATATATGCTACTCCCCCCTACTGTACCCACGCTTTGTGCTTGAAATGTCTGGGATCGTCGTCGTGTCCCTACAAAGCTTTCCAATATCCACTATTCTTGGTCATACGTGAAGTACACTAAAGTACACATATGTTCTTCTATGCCAGCACCAAGTGTAGTTTCACTGTTACATTTGCCAATGATGCTGTTGCCGTGACCAGTGTCTTTACTACGATGGTTATACTCACCGTTCTGATTGCTTCAGTANAATGATGCTGTTGCCGTGACCAGTGTCTTTACTACGATGGTTATACTCACCGTTCTGATTGCTTCAGTAATACCAACCCAGCTACTTCTGTATTTCCCCCTGTCTTACTATGTCTGAATCAAAACGTTCCTAGGTACATTATTCCTGTGGCTACTATTCACACTATTTTATACTAGCCCGACCTGTAAAAGTAAATGTATTATTTGTTGAGCCCTACGTTTTTTCACATATGGATAAAG